>CABFOQ010007564.1:30337-40661 GCA_900660455.1 Gephyroberyx darwinii
ACACACACACACACACACACACACACACACACACACACACACACACACACACACACACACACACACACACACACACACACACACACAACCCTGTAGCATTCACATATAGTTTATATAGTCTGACATCTGAATTGGACTTCTGTATGAATGCTCACCCTGAACATCAAATCCTGTGTATTGGTAAATGCTTCACGGAGGAATGACTAGGCCTATTAGGTATTTCATTGCTGTCATATGCTGCATGTGTGTAGTGCATGTGTGTGTGTTACCTGTGCAATGCCGATGGAGAAGGCACTGGGGGAGAGCAGACAGAGCAGCCAGACCAGCGGCTGTGGGAAGTCCTTCATCAGCACAGTGAACAGCGACAGGCAGCCAAACACCACCGTCAGCATGGAGCCCACCGTGCTGGCAAACTTAGGCTTCTTGAACAACGGAGTCAGCATGAAGGAGAAGAAGATCTGTGGAAGGAGAGGGGGAGATGTTATATCACCCGTCAAGAGAAAGTGACAGTCAGCTCTGGGCAGCTTGTGGCACAGACACGCTCAGACATTAACCCCCTGAGGGTATCTGAAATTAGAAAGCCAATCTGAGGTCTAATCCCTGCCATGCCTGCTGTTGGATTACAAGAAGTCAAACTGAGTAATGCTGGAACGTCTTGAGGTTTAAGGCGTATTGGCTTGGGGATGTTATTCAAGGATATATTAGTTTCTTTCCTTATCATTTCACGTTCAGGTGGCTCTACGACCTGAGGGTAGGGTAAAAACAAGGAGAAAGCCATAGGGCACTATGACTAGAATTCATTTGGCATATACAACAGACAGTTCCTGTTGTTACCATGGCGATTACCAGAAAATACTTTCTATGCTAAATCATGTAAATCTGTCAAATCAGTCTAAATTCTGCTGCTTAGAACAAACTAGCAACAGTTCCTGGGTCTGCCCACTTTTAACATGTTAGTTCATCATAGAGCTACTCACAGAGGAGATTCCATAGAGGAAGATGAGGAAGAAGATGACAAAGAAGTTACTGTTGGGGAAGAGGGCAGTGTACGTAGCAATGATGGCCATCAGGAAGGACATGGTGGTCACCAGAGCAGCATATAACAGGCCCCATGACAACCTGTTGTGTGAACAAACAAACACACACACACAAAATGTTCTTGCAGATTGTCTTCACACAAACATAACACGAACAAGTATCTGAAACTACAGTGACTGAATCGCTCCTCCTCTTCCTCACCAGAAGGCAGTGTCGTAGAGCCCCATCATGCTCATGGTGTCTTTGAGGCGGTGCTCCTTCTCGGCCGCCACGTTGACGATGAGGAAGGTGACAAAGGGTGTGAAGGCCAGGACCAGGTAGATGGAGATGAGGGCGTGGGGGAACTTCTGCACCTCCACAGAGCCTGGCTGGCCCATCATCACCACCTTCGGGTCCATCTCGCTCCACACCGAGCGCTTGGTCTGCATCTGCACACAGGAGACGGACATGGTGACGCTGCCACAGAGGCTAGTTCAGAGGGTATTCAACCCGACTCAAAGTTTAAAAAAATTCCTTCCTTCCTTTGTCATCTTGGAAAAAGCCGTATATGATAGATCATAGATATTATTTTCCCTCAACAATGAAACTATAATAAACAAAAAAAATAATTCCGTACTTTACCCTGCCCTTAATTTCTTGAAATACTTTTTTTTTTTTTTTTTTACATTTTCTGTGGAATGCCAGTGGGACTACGACTACATAAAATTGTTAAAAAGTTAACATAAACAAATGTTTCGTGCAATTCCCAAAACATTTATTCTCTTTACCCACTTAATCCTATTCAGGGTCACAGGGGGTTGGGGCCTATCCCAGCATGCATTGGGTAGAAGGCAGTGAAACCCCCTGGACAGGTCACCAGTCCATCACAGGGCTAACACAGATAGACAGACAAACACACTCACCCTCCATTCACACCTGTGGGCAATTTAGAGTCTACAATCCACCTGACTTGCAGAAAGGCAGAAAGGACCAGGGCCAGGAATCGAACCCAGGACCTTCTTTATGTGAGGTGACAGTGCTAAAAACCACTGTGCCAAAACTTTTCAATTATCCAGTTCATTTTCCAGGACAAGAACTTGACAAATGATCATATGTGTATTGATTGAACATCATACACATTTTCTTTCTTGTGTAAGTAACTCAATACACATAGTGCATCATCCCCTCTAGTGCTCTTTGGCCCATCTCACCTGGATGATCGCTGCATCGATGAGAGACTGGAGGCGGATGAAGCCAGAGTACCAGTAATTAGCTGCTCTGCAGTTGACTGAGCTGGCAAAACAGTTGGCTGGGGGAGGACAACCACAATGACAACAATCATATAGTCTGTTCGACTTCATGCTGCCTGACTAACAAGCACTTTAAACTTCACTACTAACAAATTATACTTTTGCTGCCATTTGTGTGAATCTCTGTACATGGCAGAATATGAATATAATTCTGTAAGTATTAAAAAAAATAATAATCAATCCATTAATTCTAATCTAATTATTTTAAAAAACAAAATAACTAAAAACATGAGCAGCACTTTCTACCGATAGATTCTGTGTAATCGCTAGGTAGGGGCAGCTGGTTGTAGGGGAAGCGTAGTCTGTAGGAAGTGGCAGAGCTGTCCATGAACACCACACCAACGTAGCCTGTGGGCTCGTACAGACTGGCGTTCTCCAGGTCCTCCTCGCTGGAAAACATCTCCAGACGATCCTGCATGTCTGAAAACACAAAGAGGGGGATATAAGTGGCATAACCCATGTGTAATATGCACCATGTGACCTATTTTGTCCTTTGAACCTCATGTAAGACAGTGAGAGCTACTCTTCTTCAACATCAGTCTAATTGTTGCAGATCACCGCTGGGTGTTTTAAGAGTGATAATTGTCAGCGGATTCTGCGCATTGGTGGGGGGGGGGGAGCACTCACGCATCTCCTGGGCAACCTCTTCCATAATGTGGTTGGTGATGTTAGTGATGGGTGTGTAGCCCAGGCCCTTGAGGAAGTGGTAGTCATCGCGATCCAGCTCCATGGTGCTGATGCCTCCGTAATAAACATGAGGATTCAGGGTGCTGATGAGGATCAAGAGGCCCAACAGAAGCAAAGGCAGGATCAACTCCTGGACAGACAGAAACAGATCACATTGAGATACAGGAAACCATAGTTTACCCATAGGTTACCTTAGTTCAAAATTCTCCTCCAGGCTATTCAATGTAATAATTTCGTTTTTAAAATCACTTTGCTTCTATCTTTTATCACTGTGCAACTAAAATACCCAAGTCTACTAAGGTGATGTGCATGACAGAGCCATAGCATACGCTCTTGTGAAGAAGCCAGAGGTTAATTTATAAACCACTGCTGAGACACTGCCTTAGAGGATGATAGGCTGCAAACTATGTTGCCTGTATTCTGGTGCCTACCACACAAAACCTGAAACCACTGCTGCGAAATCCCCCTCTTGATTTTCCAATAACCAATTTTTGATATTGCTTGTATTCAAGGGCTCCACCTCCCCACCAAGCCCCATGACAAATGACCAGAGCTGCTCTCTTTCTCTCCACAAACATGATGCTAAAGCTTGACCTTGAGTGACAGAAAGGAAATTGAAACGTTAAATTGGGAGCCATTGGCACGTCAAGATCTGAACATCTTTCAAATAGCTATAGATCAAGTGACATTTTGGGGCCTGTAGCTGACTCAGTTTCACTGCCGAAAGTGGATCAGGTATAATCACACTGTGTACAAACACCATGCTAAGGGACTAACACTAGAAAGCAAACATCCAGGCCTCCAGAGATTTGGGTCACCAGGGATTAGTCGTGTACACTATTAAAAACTAATTTGGTAAACACTTCTTTTGTCCTCCTAGACCTTTACCATCAAACCAGCAAGGCTCTGAGTTGTGCTTGCCACAAAACATTGTGTAACACAATTCGTTTGATTTCCATTTAATCACCTCTGGAAGGGCTGCACCAGGCTAAGAGAGCCAATGACAAACAGTGGCATCTAAGGTGGTTAGGATAACAAGTGTTATTTGCTATTTTGCACTGCCAGTTTCCTTAACATCAGTTCAATTCGAAGAGGCCTACGAATGCTACCCCTAGGAAAAAAAAGATGAAACAGAGAGACATTAAAAATGCATTAGTGCAACTTAAATCCAAATGAAAAATGCATGGTCTTACAAAGACGAAAAGGGGAAAAGAGAGAGAGAGGGAAGAAACATAAGCGGCATCATTTATTCACTTTCAAAATCAAAGGTGTAAAAGTTGAGGAGTGCTCTGTCAAGGAGAAAGTGCAGCGGTCAGTGGTTAACAGATCTGTGACATGCGAGTGTGATAACATGACAAAGTTAAAAGGCTCATTTAGCAGAATCCCTCTGCTAAACCACAGAATGAGCGTTCTCAGACGAACAGACAGATAGACAATGTGACAGTGACAGTGCACCAGATCTATGGGAGAAGTAGAGAATTGAATCAGAGGTAATGGTAACATCACTGATAAATCAAACCGTATAGCCTTCTCCAAAGGCTGAAATGGAGTTTGTGGTTTGTGAGACACTGATTCACTTGTCAGAGGTAAAATACTTTATTTGTAGGTTAGAAATAAAATAGTACAATTAAGTGAATAATAGTAGCAAAAGTAAAAAATATGCTGGGATAAAATAGCGGAAGCAGTCTCATGCCAGTATCAAAAATAAGCCAAACAGAACAAATTGCATTGCATAGTATACACTTTGTAAGTTATTAACTTTATAAAACTACAATTAACAGATTGCCTAATTCAAGATGTGCATTTTACAACTGTATAGGCCCTTCGTCACACTTTGGCCAATTTCACACTAATTTTGTACAATGCGGCCTGATGCTGTATATTTTAAGACCATATTTTACATTAGATGTTCTGGTTCTTGACTTTGTTGTAAGTTAGTTACGTTATGGGCTACAGGGATTTTTCTAGGGAGTTGCTTGGTGAGGAGGTGGGGTTTTATCCACTTTGATCCGATATTCTGAACATAACCAGCTCCGGAGCAGGTTAGCAGTGCAAGCCATGGTGATCTACCCCGCTATAAAGTGAGACCATAAATCCAGGGTTAAGCCCAAAATTAGCTTGCTAACCCACTAATGTCACTTTGTGAGACAGGCCTCAGAACTAGCTGGCACCTAAACAGATTCAATCATCTGAATACCAAGTACCTGCAGACTCTGTTGCTTGGTCCTCCATTTGATGAGTATATTCTTGTAGAGAAGACTTCTTGTTTGGTGCCAAACTCCAGCGTCTCTTCTATGTAAGGGCTGCATACTTCCAGCATGCCTCATCTGGATGACGTATGGACGAGAAGTCGTCTCTCTAACGCTGGGCTCAGCTGAACGTCAAAGAAATGCCAAAGAAATTAACAACTTTCACAGCGGGCATTTCTAAAAATCAATTTAAGTGGTTGCAACAAAATGCTGAATATAATAATTAACACATTGAAATAATTACATTGCTGCTAAGATGGATAACATTTTTTCTCAACACAGAGAGATGTAGTAGTAAATTAAAAGTGGGTAAACTTTGAACTCCATCTTAATTTTTAAAGAAGCATTCATTTATGCTTTCTTTGAAAATACCATAACCTCATACAACTGGTGCTGCTTACTATGATGTATATTATGAATTTAGCTTTAGCCTTAAAAGGTGGATAAACTAGTAAGCAAATACAAAGGTGGATTAACTGAGGTTTGTGTGGGTGTAACCCTTACATCCCTGGATGCAGCTTTCTACAAAATTGAGGCAGTATGGCTTTACCCATGTTATCAGTGTGCCATCAACCGTTTCTGTGCAACTGGCACTGTTATTGCTGCTGTGCCCTTACTACTGCAGCTAGGCAAGTTAGCACAGCAGACAATTGTCCTAGCACAATATGTGTCTAATGAGGGGTAACGTTATCGCAAGCACAATAAACTGTTCAGTCAACATTATTATCAATATATAGAGTGCAGCTAGCTAACGTTAGCTAACTAACTGCCCTACTGCTGTGATGTTGGCAAGGTTAACATTTCTGTGCGATATCGAAATAATTGTATTAATCCATTTACTTAATTCACTCGGACTAGGAATTAGGAAGGTATCGTGGCTAGAAACGTGACACTGTATGCCAACGTTGACCGACAGGAATTTGGTTTCAAACGAGCTAAGGCGCTATGGCAACACTGGCTGTACGCAGCACCGACACAAGCAGGTAACTTACGCTAGCATAGCAGCTAGAGAAAATATCCTGACAAGAATATGCATATGCTTTGAGAGAAAAACAAACATTTAACATACTCACGTATGAAATACATTAAGACATGTCTTTCCGACAGTTTTCTGATTTAACGGCCTTGCATTTCAGTTAGTGTTATTTTGTCAATAAACCAGATCCGAGATCCTTGTTTCTCCCGTCGCTACTTCCGCCTGTCAAATACAAGACTGGGAGAATGTGACGTTGGCCAATCAAATCTGGTTTAGGTGACAATGACAACAGTTTACACCAATCAGAAAGCAAATACCTTTTATTGGCAAATTCTCATCAACAGAGCAATTTTATTCTACAAATACAACAAACACAGAGCTTGAATTGCATTCAACTCAAATGGTATGATCATATATAATACTGGCACAATGAAAAAAGTGAATGCATACAGCATGGATATATTACATTATGCAAGTGAGAGAGGCAGCATCTGAAGAGTAACAGGTGCATGATCACAACAATAAGAGCATCTTTTAGATGTCTGTTTATAGAACATGTCTGTGTTTGTGTGTGCTGCGGTATCCCTGTATTCGATCTGACATGGGTGGTGGCGGTGAGTGTGTATAGGAAATTTGTTGTATATCATTGAACTGGAGGTAGCTTTGTAGTGGGGAAGGTACGGGGAGCTGCTGGACTACACTGGTCCTCATCAGTACATCGGATCCCAGCGCCACCCTGATCTGCAGTCTGCAGAGGTGGGAAAGGCAGGGGACACACTCTAAAGGGAGGGAGGGAGAGAGAAACAAAGAGAGCGAAAACAGTCATCATTCAGAACGTAATACAGATTAATAGAATCAGAGCTTATCAATCTGCACAGTATGTTAAATCGCTGTACCAAAATTTGGACACGATGACCAGGTCTTGTCCCCCAGTCTTCGGTCCAGAATATGTTTTACAGGGGGAGACAGAATTGACCAATTTACAAATCCCAGCAGGTAGTTCAACACCACACTGTCTGCCTCCTCCACCCTAAAAAGCATTGACATTGGGAAAGAGAGAAACTGATCAAGTATGGCCAGCAGACAATTCACCAAAGAGTGATTGAGTGAGAGGGAGAGACTTACATGTTGGGCTGCAGCAGTAAAGAAGGCTTGAGTCCTGCTTTTAGAAGAAGGGGCAGCCAGCAAGCCGCAAAATGCACCTGACTGAGTGCTACGCACACCAGCTCCCTCAGTTCCTGCAGCTTTAACACAGTCCTCCTCGACTGATCTGGTATAGAAAGGGTCCTGCTTGGATTCTCTGGTTGAGGGATCCACCTGTGCTGAAGTATTAGTTGCAGCAGGTCTGTTTTCTCAGTGGCCAAAGCATACGTCCAATCATCTTCGGTCAAACGCGCTCCTGCGGTTACCAACAACCTCACTGATTCACTGAAATACATTTCAACTCAAGTTAGGGGGAAAACGTGCGTGCTTCAGTTTGTGTATGTGCTTGGAATGTGTGGGGCGGTTGAATGAGTTTATTTACAAACCTGTATGGCTCATCAGATGTAAGAAACAAGGCAAAGGAGAGTGGTGAATGGAAGCTCAGAATGCGAGTGCAGTCCTGGGCATCTGGGCTGTAGCCCTCCTTCAAGAGCAGCTCAACACTCTGACTCTGATTCCTCACAGCCACATATAGCGGACTCACCATACCATCACCACAGTCACACACACGATCCGTAACAGCTATCAGCCTCTTTAGTATACTGGAAGGACAGAAATTGCATAGTAAATATAATAATAATAGTGCTTGTATTTACATCATGATTTTCAAACCTAACCTACTTGTTCTACTTGTAGTCTATAGTGTGTCATTGAGAGTACCTGCTATGGCCAAACTCAGCCGCGGCATGAATGGGGAGCTGTGGCCAGTCACGGCTACAGGCTAGGTTAGGGTCTGCCCCATGTTCCAACAGAACATCCACACAACCCTTATGGCCCTCCTGAGAGGCGATCATCAGTGGTGTGGCCAAATCAGCTGCCTGGGCATTCACATTGGCACCTACAGTGGAAACCAAATGAAACACAATTCATAATATATCTTATTCATTCATTCATTCATTCATTCATTTAGTTTTTGAATAGTCCAATCACATTTTTTTGACAGTGGGGAAAAAAGATTTGGACAGAAAGTAGGGGAGAGACAAGAAAGAAAGCTCTGGTGAGTGGGGGCACACACGCTGTTCCAGAGGTGGAGAACTTGTTCGGTGTGACACACACACAGGAATACAGAGAAAGAAATGTTTACCAGCATCAACAAGGATTTCCAGGCATTCCTGCTGTCCATACTGTGCAGCCACAAAGAGAGGCGTGATCTTGTGGTCGTCAAGTGCCTCCAGATGACACACTTTAACCAGTACACGCACGATTTCAATGTGACCCTTAGGGCGTAAAAGAATAAAAGTGTGTGTTACTGTGTAGGATGCACTCACTCCACATTAACGGACAGAGGTGTGTGTGTGCACATGTTCCGTTATTACCTTATAAACAGCTTGGTGAAGGCAGGTCCAGCAGGATGCAGTGTGTGTTCTATTGACCTCTGCACTTTTACTGACCAGCAATCCTACAATTTCCTTGTGCCCACCGTCCACAGCTATTGATAAATAATTCACAAGTGATAAATAATACAGATGGAATTATGACATTTTTGATAATGTGTGTGTGTGTTTTACCTGCATAGAGAGGACAAGACAAGTCATTGGTTGGCTGGTTGATGTCAGCATGTGCTTTCAGGAGGAGTCGGATCACTGCCAGATGCCCACGCTGCGCTGCCAGGTAAATTGCAGACTCACCCTCATGTGTCAGAGAGTTCACATAGGCACGACAACCATGGGAGGAGCCTGCCGCTAACAGCCAGAAGAGAGAGAGCAAAGGTCGTGTTTAGGTGTGATGGATATTTGGGCGAGAATGAAAATGGATGAAACTTTATAAACTTAAGGCTTTGATGTGAGCAATCTTGATAACAATGAGCACCGAAAAATGTTACTGTGGGAGCAGGCTGTGGTTTATCATGAGATGGGCAAAATAAATTTGATGTAAAAAAGGAGGCAATAATGAGGAGAGCCATTTTATCATAGAAATTTTGGACCAATATGAAATCTAAAACTATAACCCTGTGATGTTTTGGACCCTTGCTTACCAGAGGCAGACAAAATGTCTTGGACACACTCCTTGCTGCCAGCCGCAGCCGCTTCATGCAGGGCATTCCAGCCACGGTTGTCCCGGCTGTCCACACTGAACCCTCTGTGAATCAGCTTCCTAACTCGCTTTCTGCAGCCTGATCGAGCTGCAGCAGCAACACTGGACACAGTGTCACTGTAGCACTCTGTGAAGTCCATCCTGTTTCCAACCCACCTATTACGACAGGGACAGAAGAAACAAGCTGATGAGCCTTGGGTTAACTATAAAATATCACACAGACATATTGCAGCGATGCCATTAACGTTAGTAATGGAATAACTAATGATTTTCCCACCCTGACTTTAATATACATGCATAAGGATCGAGGCACGTTGTGACTGACTGCAGGTTTTTTACGTTTTTGCTGACTGATAATTCTAGTAATGATGAATTACACTACCACTTATGGTATCACAAAGCAAACAAATCCTGCTTGGACTCAGGGCACCATGTCAAAACACAACTTGGAAAGAGGCAAAGCACGCTAGCGATAGCCTTCACCACCCAGCTAGCTAAACACAGTTGGCTGTACTCTGGAAATGTCATATTATTTTACGAAATTAATACATCTTTTACTAAAGGTGGCATTAGGAATCGCTTTGTTCAGCGCGCATAAAAGTGGTTAGTTACCCGAACAGTGTGCGAACCGGGGATGTAGTTCAGGCTTCTTCCGTAAACAGATGATAGCGATTCTGCGATTGGTCGAAAAGAAAGCCCCGCCCACTACGAAATACCAGAACTGGAAAGTCATGCTACGTTCCTGGTCTATAGTCCTTTTGTCCTGCCATGACATTTTCTGAGTTGTGATCACAAAATTACTTAAAACATTTATATTAAAAAATAAATAAATATATATATATATCATT
>CABFOQ010007564.1:40725-58363 GCA_900660455.1 Gephyroberyx darwinii
TTTATTATTGCCAAGAACAAACTATCATTCCACACACAGGTATTTCCTTGTTGATGAAGTCAGAATTAATTAATTAAGGATGTCGGAGAAATCAGGGTCACACACACACACTCTCTCTCTCTTTCTCTCTCTCTCACACACACACACACAGGGAGCTTTTTCATAGTTTCCTGTATTTTTGATATTGCAGCAAAATCAGGCTCCGGCTGCTCCTGCAATTGTTAACAATACACATTGTTAACAAGCTGCAGGTTGACTATGAGGGCGATGGGACCAATTTGGTGCTCTACCCAGCATCACAGATATGGTGCAACTCAGAGAAAATCTCTGTCTCACTATGAGAAAGAAACTTGTTTCCATAGTGACTAGTTGACAGTTCTTAGCTGTGGTAGCCTTATCACTGTCTTCGGCTTTATCTGTTTCATCTCCAGGCAACCTACATGGCATGCCCCCTTTTAAAACTAGGCCTATTGCATGTACGTCACAAAGTATTTGTCTGGTTACTGACAAGGCCATGGTGTTAGTGGTTCATTTCTCAGGCAACAGCCTTTGGGCAAACCTCATAGGATAGGACCTTTCAAACCATCTGATCTCTCTAAAAAATGTATCCAAACAACACTGGTACTACCAGGGCCTTTAGCGCTATCCTGCCTGAGTGAGTTTGACTGTTTCTATTGAGTGCTAAGGGTTTTACAACATGGTAATGAGAAGCGCTGGCCTCCTCTGTCCACTCTGCTCCTGTAGCTGTTGCTGAGAGACAAAGTAGAAGTCACCCAGGCGCTCAGAGAGAGGGGGGAGAAGTGGCCTTTAAAACAATGACACCGCCATAAGTCATAGTGCCCAGGACTAGGACAATTGGAGGGGGAGGATGAGGGGAGGGGAAGGGGTGGATAGAAAAACAGAGGATGGTAAATGGAATGAAATGAGAATGTGCATGTGTATTTGAGAGAGAGAGAGAGTTGGGTTTAAGACGAGGGAGAGGGATGGAAGGGTGACAAAATAGTGACTTTTAAACTTCAAGAACATTGAGGATGATGGGAGGAGGATCTTGTCGCAATGAGAGGAAAAGGATGAGAAGAAGGAACCTGCAGTGAGAGAGATGCATCTTATGAAGAGGGTGTATGGATCTCTACTAGGCTCCTGCAATGAGGTAGCTTAGAGTGTTTTTTCTTCAGGGCAATACGATGTGCTGTGCGACATGACAGGTGCAACTGCTTCACAAAACCAGGCTCTACTGTGGACTCTGTGTGTGGTTTTGACCACCACAGCTGGAGGTGAGACACTTTTTTTTGAGACATGTTAAGAAAGTTGTTCAGTCCTGCTTCGTCCAACTGAGAAATATCACAGAGATCAGATCTTTCCTTTTATGATCTTGTGAAAGTGATTCATGCCTTCATTACCTCGTACCTGTACTACTGTAATTCTCTGTAATCTGGTTTTAGTCGAGGCTCTCTCAGTCACTTGGTTTTCAATCTTTATATTTTATATCTGAAAATACAATTATTTGTCAGTATTGTGTAGTGTGCCAGTTTGGTTGTCTCTAGCAGGCGTAGGACCAAAACAGAACAGATTATGATATTTATTTATTTTTAGGCATTTAACTGACCTCACAAAAGATGTGAAGGAATACCGCACACTCAAAGCTCCAGCCGCGTTTTTTTACTCACCAGTGTGTCAATAGGCAAGCTTCATCAGGGTGTCTTTAACATTTGCAATGATATTTAAACAGGTGGATCTCAAGTCACTAGAGTCAATATCAGGCATCAGGCAATATAGTAGCCTCAGAATGAAATACTACAAGTGATAGAGTATATAATAGAAAAGAAAAATCTTATCTTATAATAACACTGTCATTATTGCCGGATTAACTCTCAGTGCAATCAGTGCAATATCAGTGCAAATGTTACAGTGACAGACACCCTGATGAAGACAGCTTGCCTGTTGACACACTGGTGAATAAAAAACCTCAAATGGCAGTTGGAGTGTATTCCTTCATGCTGTCAGCACCTCACCAAGATTGCAAGGTGCATTTATTAATTCCTTTCCTTCAAAAGAGATTTACCAGATTTAACCCACACATCTATAACACATATTTATGACTGATGGGATTCTAGATATGATAACTGCCCAGTGTTGAGGAATGACGACGAGTTCTTGCATGCCGTTATAAACTCTTTCTGATCATTTCCTTCCAGAGGAGAGTCCTTGTCCAAAAGGTGGTCGGATCCACCTGGCCAGCCTGCGATGCTATTGGCTGTCTGAGACAGAATCGTCATGGTCAGAAGCGCAGGATTCGTGCCGAGAGACCCAGGGAGGGAATCTGGCAGCTGCTGACAGTCTGGAGTTGCAAAATTTCATCCACTACTCCTTTCCGATGTGAGTCCTATGAGCAAAGTATAGGGTCTTTAAAATGACAGGGTTTTTTTCCAAACAGGTCCGTAACCATTTCTATACCCTCCTCCCAGCTTCTCTGTATTTTAACAGGAGACAGATCCTTTCTTTTCTCTGTTTATCTAGGAAAGCCACTGTGTGGGTATGGCTGAGAGGATCAAGGCTAGAAGGGCCCCAGCAGGTTGGGGTTATGGGGCCAGTGAGTCCTGCCTGGTGGGGCGGAGACAGTGAGAGGCAGGGGGTCTGTACTCAGATGGCCTTGGGGACACTGGAGCTTCCTAACTCACAGTGGAGGCAGGATGGATGTGTTGGACAGCATCTCTTCCTCTGTGAAAGAGAAGTAACTGGTAAGAGTGTATTTCACTGTGTTTTACTCATGAGAGTAAAACAGCTGCACACCTTGATAGAAATACCATTCATTGGTTTTGTAAAGCATTAGCAATAATTGGTCCTGTATAGGTCAATGGGTAGAGTGTGGCACTAACACTGCAGGGTTAGAGGTTTGGGGTCAGCCATGTTAGAAATATATGTCGTCAGGGTCCTGTAAGGCATTTGAAATAAAATAGAGTACACCAAATGCCATATGTTATAAGTATTAGAGATTGGTCAAATGCTTTTGTGTGCCCCTCTTTGTGCAGTGTCCTTACCATCTATGGACAGTTACCTGACAGGAGTGGCTCTCATGACTGGTATCTATGCTAGGGACCAGATACACACCTTTCCCACTGCCCCAGACACCAGAGAACTCACCGTGGAGGTCAGTGAGACAGACTCAAGACTTAAAGTGTCAATCTAAAATATGGTTCAATAATAAAAAGGATTGAATGATTTATTGGTCTGCTTGGAAAAGTCAAAACTCATCCAGACAGCGATTTCTTACTTTCTTCTGATGCCCCTATGATGCCTACAGATGCAGCTGTTCCCAGGTCTGTGGTTCAGCCATGCGGGTCAGTTGGTGTCAGTGGAGCTGGTGGCCCAGCCCAGCCCACTGTCCACTCTGGTCCGTGTCCAGATCCTCCGGCCCTACTGCAGCCCTAGCCACCACCTCGTACCTCCAGGTACCACAGCTACTGTATGAATGATTTTTGAAAATTGGTGTTTGATGGAAGGAAAATATGCAGGAAATTTGATTCTTCTCTACATTGTTGTTCAGGTTGCAGCTCTCTCCTTAATCCGTTTAGCTGCTGCTCAGCAGTGCCGCTGTGTAACACCACAGGAGGCTGTAGCATGGGTCAGTACTGGTGCCATCTGCTGGAGGCCTGTGTGCCCAACACCAGTCCTTGCAGCCCCTACGACTCTGCAGCAGAGGACCGTGGCTTTGCTTTGCCGCCCAGATACCCTGCAATACCACCCTTCTACCACGTGGTGGCAGACCTGCCTCTCAGAATGAACCCCAGCTCTGAACTAAAAACTATTAGTGTGAGTTGACTTTTGCCAAATGCCAAAATTTTCAACACTACCAACTTCAGTAGCTGTTATGTACTGATATGATATGTTAATATAAGTGAATTACAATTATTATTTTCATATCTTTTCTATAACAGTTGGTTCTGCCAGAGAAAGATATCACGGTGTACCCTGATGATATTCTGGCCATACAACACACTCGCGAATCAGGAACATTCCTACATTGCCGTGACAGTGAATCCTCCCTCACCTCCCCCTGGCGCCAGAGTTACCTGTCTCTGAGGAGGACTGAGTGGGGCGGTTGGTGGGAGGGAGGCCTCTCTTCCCTACCCCAAGGAGGCCAATGGGTAGACGGGGTGGTGTGTGATCTAAGGATGCTGTATGTGGACACTCTGCATAGGAACAGCCATGGCCTGGGTACAGAGCATGATGACCTCATTGACTTCACCCACACAGAGATGACCACAGCCCCTGATGTTAGGGCTCTAACTACTGGTCCTACTCCAGGTCTGAGGCCTGTATTTGGCCTTAAGATCATCCACCCCCAGCCTGATGAAAAGAACCAGATTCATGTCCAAATCAATGTCCCAACTCTCATTGTTGTCAAGATCCTGTCTGGACAGAAAGCCAGTAGCCAATGGTCAGCTCCTGTGCTCCGGACGGGGGTCCCTTTCCTTCCGTCTTGCCCAGAAGAGGTGGCTCAGTCTTTGCCTAGCTGTGTGAGAAGGTCCTATGATACCCAGTTCTCCTCTGTGACCCTGGTGTTGCCCTCAGTGGGGGCTCAGGCTCTGAACATTAGTGTGATGAATTCAGTGAGCTCTCAGAGTGCAAGTGTAAAGGTTTGTGGGTACCAGGCAGTGACAGAACTTAGTGTAGAGCCACATAGATGCCTGAGGATGCTTATGGACACGTCGAAGGTGAGAATGCATACACACACACATTTTACCTTCTGTCAAATGAATTGGATTTGGACAACTATAGTTTTAATTGCCCTTTTCAAAAAGCCAGCCAAGCTTCATTGTACATTTTCTCACTCTACTCTATATTTTACCATCCTAGTCATTTACAGCTAAAGTGGAGAGTGGTTCTTCAGTGAAATTCACCTGGGTGATTGACAACCTGGAGACGTTTGCCTATGAAGGGGAATCTTACAGTGTGGTGTTCAAGAAACCTGCTGAGTATAAGCTAAGAGTAAGATGCTTCCCACAATGATGTTGAATTTGCAGTTTTTTGACATAAAACAAGCACATGGGTTTTGACATTTTACTGAATCTGTATAATGTTGGATCTGTAACCTGTCCATTATTCTGTCCTAGGTGACTGCTTCCAATCCTGTGAGTTCTCAGAGCGAGGAAATCCTTCTGACTGCTGAGGAGATCACGCCACTGTCTGACCCAGAGTTCCTGTCTGTCGGTGAAGCCATAGCTGTGGCCACCCCACACCTCTACACCCTCAGGGTCAAAGGGGACATCTCCCTCGGGGTCACCTTCAGGTAAGGGCCATTGGATTCTTTCTCTGACATATATGCTATGCTATTTCTCAGAACATAAAAGTATACCACTTACAATTATGTAGTAAAGTTGTGTTGGATATTGCATGTTGTCTAGGTGGGATTTTGGGGACGGCAGTGGCAAGGTTATCCACACCCAGCCTGCTCCATGTCAGACCACGGAGGGGCTTGTAGAGAGAGGAGAGAGACAGGTGTATGTCCAGGACTCGGTTAGCCACACCTACCTTACCTCAGGTGAACACACACACAAACACACACACACTGAAACATGTACTCATGGTACAAAATTCACGCCAGACACTAGTCAAAAGTTTTCTCTATTGCTGCTACTTTGCTGCCATTTTGAACAAAGTATCATTTGGAGCTTCTTTTCTATTTCATTTATATCCTAGATTTGTTGTCCATAGCATCATCTTGATCATGCTTTTCCATTGGCAGATGTGGTGGGTGGATAAAAAGTTAGTTCCCTCCCTACATAGAAAAATACTAAATTAGAAAATGTATTACTTGAAATCATCTGGATTTACTCAGTCAGTGAAATTAATGTTCCTGTGTTTGCTCCATGCAGACGAGTACACACTTCACGTCCGCGTCTCCAACCAGTATGACAATATCGAGACGTCCATGAAGATAAAAATCTGTCCTGTGTTACTCCGCCTACTCATCTCCTCCTCCCTTTTGCTGCCCCTCGTCACACAGCCCCTCCACCTGGAAGCTTCTCTAGAACCCTCTTCTTATGGCGTCTTCTACACATGGGACTTTGGTGATGGCTCCAACGCCATCAAGGGGTCCCACGATAAAGTCAACCATGCTTTTGGATCTGTTGGGGTTTATAACGTCACAGTGTGTGCTAACAACACCCTGTCTATGTTAACTGCCTGGCTCATGGTGGAAGTTATGGAGAAAGTCACCGGATTAACTTTAAGCTGCAGTGGGCCCAATGAACTTAGCTCAATCACAGAGATCAGAGGTAAAGTGGCGACTGGTACAAGTCTCATCTGGGATTTTGACTTGGGTGATGGGTCACTGAGGAGAAACCCTACGGATGGCTCTGTCTCCCACGTCTACAAGTCTCCAGGGAACTATACAGTGGATGTAACTGTCTCTAACTCTGTCAGCCAAGCTCTTCAGTCTATCAGTGTGGAGGTCTACAGGTTGGCTATTAGAGGAATACTGCCTACAGAGTGCATCATGACTGGAAGAGACATACAATTTAGTGCTGAGGTCAATGGGAACATATCCACGCTGACTTTCCATTGGACGTTTGGAGATGGATCACCTTCGATTGTGGTGAGGGGAAACCCCACAGCCATGCACACATTTTCAGGTCAAGGGTTTTTTAATGTGAATCTGACTGTGTTTAGTTTTATTAGGTCTGATTCTCATAATGCTACTGTCTGTGTTGAAGTCCCAATAACTAGCATAACTGTGCAGCCATCGCACAGTGCTGTGGCAGTTGGGGAAGAGGTATGTTTCAGTGTGTTAGTTTCCCCCGAACAGACGACTGGTTACCAATTTATGTGGATAAGCGGATCCTCTAGTCACTCTTCTATCACAGCGAATGCTCAAAAGTGTTTTGTCTATAAAGAGGAAGGGGTTGAAGAAATGTCAGTAATGACAAGTAACAAAGTCAGCAACAAAACAGCCAAAACCAGTATTGCCATTCAAAAACCTGTGAGTGACCTGTCTGTAGTGCATGATGGTCAAAGTGATACACTGACTGTCAATACAATGACTTTATTTTGGGTTGACAGTTGCACTGGGACCAATTTTTCTATACTGTGGGACTTTGGAGATGGTACTCCAGTGGAACAGAACCAAACTGTGTCCCATGTCTTCACCTCAGCAGGCCAGTTCACAGTCACTGCCACAGCATTTAACGCAGTAAGCCGAGACGCTGTGATCCTCGAAGTGAATGTTTTACTTCCTGTTTCAGACCTTTCACTTCACACCAACCAGCCTTATGCTGTAGTAAGCGAAGAAACTGTTGTAACAGCAGTTAGCAGTGCCATCAGCAGCACCAACTATTATTGGTCAGTGGATGGTGTGACTCCAGCCAAACAGGGAACTTATCAGTTTAGATATGTGTTCCCCAAACCAGGAGTCTATCACGTCAGAGTTATAGCCCAGAACCTGGTGAGTATGAGGGAGGCAGCTATTTTTATTGAGGTCTTCGAAAGGATAGAGGGTCTTCATATTGAATGCCAGAGTCTGACAAACATGGAATACATACCAACCAGAGAGGGAGTGCTGTTTATCGCTTCATTCGCCCAAGGCTCCAATGTCACTTATCGCTGGCTTGCTACGCAGGGAGGAATAAACCACCAAACTGCTGGTGACGGAGAGATTTTTCAGCTGTTTGTTGAAACTCCTGGCAACATCACTATCCAGCTAACAGCCTCTAACAAGTTGGGTGAGACAACCAGCCTTGTTTATATTGTGGCGGTTGAGCGGGTGACAGGCGCCAGTATAACAACACGGTCAAACGTTGTGGCGGGGGGAAAGTCTGTGAATGTCTCTGTAACTGTGGTTACCGGTTCTGACCTTCAGTATCTCTGGTATGTAAACTCTGACCTCTCACCCCTGCAGACAGATGTGCCCTTTCTTCTGCACACTTTTACCAGCTTGGGTCGTTGCTTTGTCAGAGTCTCAATACAGAATGTCCTCAGCCACAGTAACGTCACCAAACAGTTTGTAGTCCAGGAGGAGGTTGGAGACATAGACTTTCAAATAGACAGAAAAACACACCCATTTTATATCAACACAAGTTCTGCCGTTTCACTCCATGGGCTTGTCCACAAGGGTAGTGATCTGCATTGGAACTGGAAAGTTGACACAAGTGCCAAACCCACTCTTTTTAAAGGTGTCAATCAGACGTTTATCCACACTTTTACACAGGCAGGAGTCTATAAGGTGTCTCTGAATGTCTCCAATGGGATAAGTTGGCAGACGGTTTCACATCATGTCACTGTCCAGGATGCAATCAAAAGCCTAACTCTGAACATAAGCAAGTCTACTGTCTGCACTGAGGACACGGTTATTTTTACCCCAGCAATTTCCAAAGGAAGCAATGTAAGCTTTGTTATAGCATTTGGTCAGGAGGATTCAACTCCCGGTCAGGACTTTATCAAGGGACAATTCATCACATCTAACCTTCCAGTTGGAACACATTTAGTGACAGTGAAAGCCTGGAACCAGGTTAGTAGTGCTGAGGCGACATCTACCATTCTGGTCATTGAGCGTATCCAAGGTTTACGATTGGTGAACTGTTGTTCCACTGCTCTAGAAGCTCTGAAAGAAAACCATTTCAAGACAGAAGTTCAAAGTGGATTTCTAGTCAGTTACACCTGGATGTTTCGCTTGGAGGGGTCCGAGCCTTCACAGGCCGCGGGACAGGAAGTGATCTTCTCTTCACCTGAAAGTGGTACATTGTCTATTAGTGTGATGGCCAGCAATGGCATCTGCTCACAGACCCTAAATGAGACTGCTACAGTTCAGTGGCCTGTTAAGGAGGTCAAGCTTGTCTGTCACTCAGGAAGAATATTCGTTGGATATTCGGTTAGGTTTTCTGCCAAAGTGAATGCTGGGAGTAACCTCAGATTCCACTGGGACTTTGGTGACTCCACTGAAGTGTTGGTCACAGACTTCAACACAGCCAATCATACCTATCATATTGCTGGGAAGTACAACATCACCATCAAAGCTTTCAACAATCTCAGCCAAGTTTCCACACAGATACATGTGGAAGTGAATGAGCTCCAGTGCTCTGGCCCTCAAGCTTCATTGGTCCAGGGCCAGTCTACTATCCTTAGGTCTAGACCCAGCTACTTTGAAGCGACTGTGGACATCAAGAACTGCTCCGCTTACAAAACCACTTATCTATGGAAGATATTCAGGTCTGACTGCACAGATACCGATAAGGATTTCATTGGGAGCATGGTAACCCTTAGTAGTCAGGTGGATGTAACTTCACCATTACTCACCCTCCCAAAGCATGCTCTGGAGGTGGGACAGTATTGCTTAGTATTTACTGTTTCACTCCAGGGAACTCCTCTCTTTCTCCACCGAAAGACCAAGGTCACAGTGGTCCACTCCCCACTAGTAGCTGTCATCAAGGGAGGCTCACACAGACTGTGGCCCAGCCTCAGTGACTTTATCCTGGATGGCTCAGACTCTCAAGACCCCGATGTGGAACCAGGAGAGGAGGACCTGTTGCAGTATCACTGGGACTTCATGATAAAGGTACAGGCCTCTTGACATAGTTAGTGTAATGAAGGTGTTATTAATCACTATTACTTTGAGTTAGATAAAATGAGATTAAACTTTAATGATTGGGATGTTGCAGCAGCAACTAGTAATAGGATAGAGCACAGAAAAATGGAAAATAAGCTAGAAGACACTTGGAGAGTGCAAATATCTGTCAATGCTAAACAATTCTCTAACTTGCTGTTACACCCAAAGACATGATTCCTATCACTTACGTTTTAAATTAAATTGATTTCTTGATTTTGCAAACGGATCAAGTCAAGTCTATTTCTTCATTAGTTTCATAGTTAACAGCACTAACAGAAGTAGAACATACTGAGACAAAAATATATATGTACCATATGAAAATATACCAAAGGTGTGAAATGTAAAGGAAGTGCCTGGGCATGCAGACCTTAAAAAGCTTATTCACCTTATCAAATCTATTCAGTTTACAAATGTAGATAACATTACAGAACATAGAGATTGGATATGTACATACTAGCTGCTCAGTGTATCATATATTTAACACTACAGTTGTGACATTATTGGAATAAGATATACCTGGGGTAACCCAGTTTTACTAACACGTTGGGCTTGTACTTGCAGAACTCCACAGAGTCTCAGTCGCTAAATCAGCCTATAGGGAGTAACAGCAGTACAATGACTGTGGTCAGTAGTGAACTGCACTCAGGCTGGGTCTACCTTTTCACCCTCACTGTACATAAGGCAGGGAGGAGACCTGTCTCTACCACACAGTCTGTGAGTATAAGTCATAATTTCATGTCATGCTTATACTGTGTTTTGACTGTATCTTCTTTTGCATCTGCAATGTAGTAATCTAGTTAATACGACCTGACTGAAGCTATATTGATCTTGTTTCTTGTAAATAAATTAGAAAATTATGGAATAATAATATAATATAATATAATATAATATAATATAATATAATATAATATAATATAATATAATATAATATAATAATGTAATTAGAAATCAGAACAAGCAGATCAACTTCATGCATGCAGATAGTTGAGTTGACCAAGGCAGTGATTTTGACATCACAGGTGTCTTCCTCAGTACCACTTCAGAATTTGAAGCACTTGCAGTACACAGTCCTGGCCTAGCAGCACCCACTGGCCTCTGCAAAACATTGGCTTGGCTGTGGTGGTAAGGCACACCTCTGCCTGTCTCTTCCATTTAGGTATCAGTGTGTGAAGCTCCAGTTTTTCCTGTGACTGTGGAATGTGTATCCTGTTCTGTCTTCTACTCCTCCCACCATGTCAGTTATGCCTCCCCTGTGGTCCTCTCTGGACACTGTGGACAATGTGATGGCCTTGCACAGGTAATGTGTCTGACACTAGCTTTCATCTTAGATTAGTCCATTCCAGCTCGTCATTTATCCCTGAGAAATTCTGTTGAACAGTGTCCACATGAAGGAATAAAAGTAAGACTAAAATAAAAGTACAAAAACATTGCGTAAGGAAAAACATTTAAAGCACAACATAAGAAAACGTGCTGACGGTGAAAGTGCAAAGAGGCCTACTTTAAGGGCCTATTAAGTAGTGTTATCACTGCTGGGATGTAAGAGCTACCAAAACACTAGTAATCTTCTCCCTCTTCCACTATCTCTGCAAAGACAGCTGTGCTAAAAATCACTGTTGCAATGTATTATCTCCTTGACATTTTATCTGCTTTGAGTTTTTTAATTCAGCATGTTAGCCTGGAGCCAACCTCAGTGATTGTGAAAACATTGTTTTGTTATTTGTACTGCTTAATGGAATTTCATACACAGACAGATGAAGAGTAGCATTCTGTATTATGAATGTAATTCCTATGTCTCCTCACAGTACAAATGGACTGCACAAGACCAGAGTGGCCTGACCCTTGACCTTGACGAGGTTACTACCTCCACTGGAGGTCATTCCCCTGACCTGGTGGTCCGATCAGGGGTCCTCCAGGATGGGCAGAGTTATACCTTCACCCTCAATGTGTCCCAGCCAGGCAGAGGGCAGTGGGGGAGCGCCAGCCTGACAATACAACCTAGACATCCTCCCCACGGAGGCCTCTGCGGTCTGAGCCCAGAGTCAGACATACGCCTGCTGGAGACAGTGGTCACCTATAACTGCTCAGGTATGGTAGGGAGACTTTAAAAGGGAGCTATCACTCTGTGGGCTTCTACATCTGACTCATGATCCACACTTGACCTGCCATGTTTACTGGATATGTGTGGGCTTCTTTGCTGTGAATATGGTGATAGAAATCTGTAACCTGCCATGCAGTGTGCCGGTGCTATGCTTTATGTAGGATGTTGCATTTGATGAGTGCTTTTCGAACAGTTTACCCCCTGTAATGTGCTATCAGTAAATATCTGTTCCTGTATTTGACTGCATTTTGTTCAGTTATGTTCTCTCTTGGTCATGTCTTGTCATTCTCCAGGTTGGCAGGATGATGACAGTGAGGTCTCTCAGCTGATCTACACCCTCCAGGTAGCACCATGCCAGCCCAATGGCTCTGCCTGCCCCCTGCTCACTCTCTACAGGTGAATATTGGCCCTAACTTATACCTGCTAGCACACAAAGGAAGTGTGACATTGACCAGTGGTAAGGCATGAATGTTTACGACTGCATAGAGAAATAGGGTGTGAGTTCATTTCATATCATTTTATTATTTAAGAGTACAGGGTTTGGTATGTTGTGTTGTCTTCGTTTCACCTCCCCAGGGGCACTCGTCCAACATTTGGCAGCCTAGTTCCCATGGGAAGTCCTGGGCAAGAGGGAGATGTGTCAGTTATCACAGTCACCTTGCTAGTAGAAGACCATCTGGGGGTAAAGGTCATCGCTCTCAACAGGTAAACTATCTGGATTTGAAGCTGCAACCAAATTCACATTTCTGTTTGTTGTTATGTGTGACATCTACCACTGAATGTCCATTGTGATTGTGATTGTGAAATAATTTTTCGAAGGAAAATCATTTGAGATCATGACAAAAAATCCCAATCTCTCACAATCTCACAATCCCTGATTCCTCTGTTCTCCAGAACATTGACAGTCAAACATCCTGGAAGGGTGGCCAGTCAGTGGCTTAGGAACAAGAGCCAGACAGAGCTGTGGGTTTTAGTCCAACGTGGCAACCCTCAGGAGATCATCCCTTACTCCATTGCCCTCACTAGCCAGCTCAACCAGGTAGTGTGTCAACATCAGTTTCTCATAGGCGAAGGCATGCAACCAATCTCAATTGTAAACTAATTTTCATTGATGAGTTTCATCTTCCTGCCTCTCCACAGATGGAGTCTGGACAGAGTGTTAGGGAGCTCAGGGACAGGAGGGAGATCCGAGGAAATGTGACCCGAGCCCTCGCCTCTCTCCCCATTTCCTCCTTACAGGATGTAGATCAGGTCAGCTCAGCACTGGCCCAGTCCACTGTGAGTACACACTGCCACGTTGCCAAGTTGTTTGTGACCTCTTAAATTAGATAAATTCACTGGCTTAAAATGTAACATCTGCTTGTATGCTGGAATGTGCTGTTAAAATAAAATGAATCCTCCAAAATGTAATAAAGTCATGACGTTCATCTGAATGTTTCTCTGCTTTGATATTTCTTCATTTTGCCTACTTTCTCCAGGCTATTGCCAGTGAGATGGCGTGTGACGGCTGTCAGGAGAAGGTTCTGGAAGCTGTGGGGAAGATGATCCATGTGATGGAGGAACAGACGAGTGTCAGTGTAGCATCGGATGTTGACTCAGGAAGGAACATCCTTAATGTCATAGGTGCTGGCCGACCACCATCTCCCATACTGAATGTAGAGGCATACAGGCATATGATACAGATTGTGTACCGATATCACTGAGCTGATCTATAGATTGGCTCTCAAAGGTGTCAGATTAGATGAATATTCTTTGTACTCTGTGTCTGCAGGTAGCACATTGGCTGCTGTGTCCGAGTCTGTCAGTGCTTCCAGTCCTCAGTTGACCTACTCAAGCACTCTGCAGTCAGCCTCTGTAACCGCTCTGTCAGCGCTGGGCTTTGCCGGGGCCCTCATGCGCTCTCTGATGCATTCACGTGTTCATGGCGAGGAGCCCCTCTCGCTCGTCACCCCTCATATCAGCACCGTTGGTTTCCATGGTAACCCTTCTGACCTCCTCTGCACTCAGCACAACACCCGGCGATCCACGGACACATCGGAGACCTACCGTCCATGTCAGTTTCATATCCCGACCTCCCTCACTGATCAGCTGAAGAGTCAGAGGTCAGAGGTTGTGCAGATTCTGCTAGGTATGGATGGAGGGTCAGGATCCAACCCTTTGTTGGCTGCAGCCAACCCTCCTATCTCTACCACTCTGGTTGCCATGGAGTTCACCACCCCGCAGGGCCAGCCCATACCCATCTGGAATTTGGACCCTGAACAGGCCATACGGGTCACCCTGCCCAACAAGCACCCTATGGGCCTGGGGCTAGTGGGACTGGGTAACGGGGGTGGAGATGGAAATGGGCTTGGCCCTCGACTTTGGAGTGGGAGGGTAGGTGAAGATGAGAACGGGACAAGTCCAATAGGGCTAACTGTAACTCTCCCCACTGAAGGGTGGTTGAACTTCACTGTCAAAGCTGTGGATGGGTTGGATGAAAATGCAGGGCTTTACATCTCCTTCAACTTCAGCCTGGCCCCAGGTACAGTCAATTCAAATTCTTTTAGTAGTAGTAATTTGTAAACTACCATTGGCCTCAATGGCATTTTACCTATTATTACTGTGTGAGAATCTCTGATCTGGAATAGGCACAGGTAGAGACCCCATCCATGAAATATGAATGTGTGATAATATGATAACATACATTTCTAGGAGCTGCTCCAGTGAGCTTGGCACATGTCAGGATAGAAGTGAGCACCATCCTGCCAGGTCCTAGTGCATCCCAGGATGCCCTAGTAAGAGAGCTGACCCTCTCCCTCTCCCTCCCTGACTCCATAGAGGAAACCATCTTTCTCTCTCCACTGTGAGTCAGGGGTCTTTTCAGCAAATTGCTTTCTCAATAACAGAATCATAGTATATGCAATTTGATCCAAAGCACTTAACAGTATAGTGACTCCATACATTTACCCATTGAGCTATACAGGACCACATACAAGACCCATAACAAAATTCTTAACATAATGACAATAGACGTTTAATCCCCTTGATTGCATGTTTTAACGAACCAAAAAAATGACTTTTTTGATTTACCTGACTGAATGTTCCTCCCCAACAGTTTGAATGGGACAGGCAAGCCTCTCTTTGTCCTCCTAAACTTGTCTCTGGCCGACGGTGGTCCTGTCCAGGCCTCGATGTGCGTGTTCAGTTCTCTGTGCCAGTACTACAGTGTGAAAGAGAGGCGCTGGAGCAGTGAGGGTCTCCGTCCATTGGAGGGCAGCACCCTCCACGCAGCGCACTGTCTAACCCAGCACCTCACCATGTTCGGGGCCAGTCTGTTTGTTCATCCTGGAGCTGTGGTGCTGTTGCCACCAGTATGGGGGAATTCAATTCTTGTTTGTACCTATTTGAAGGTCATGATGAGGAGGATATTTCTCACCCTACCCTCCATCCAACTGTTTTATCTCTCCAGTCAGGCAGTCCGGTGCGTAACATGCTGGTGGGGATTGTGTGTGCCTTCCTGGTCCTGATTCACCTGCTGGTGGGGCTCATTGCCCATAAACTGGACCACTTGGACAGCCTGAGACTGGGTCAGGTCCCCCTGTGTGGCCGACCGGGGCCTCACCACTACAGAGTTCTGGTCAAGACCGGCTGGAGGCGGGGAGCAGGTCAGCCAAGGACACTTCAGTTCGCGATAGGGATGTGGAAATACAGAGCAGGGACAAAAAATATGATAAATACATAAATCTTCCTCTTGAAAATGTATTTCCTCTTGAAATTTCTTCTGATCATCCATGAATCGATGAATTTGAGACAAAATCCTCCAACTTTCGAAGTCGGTCTTTTATCACCCATCAGGCACTACAGCACACGTTGGCATCAGTCTGCATGGTGTGAACAAGAGCGGCTCTCGCCATCTGCAGAGAGACGGAGCTTTTCAACGTGGCAGCCTGGACCAGTTTCACTTGGAGACAGATGACAACCTGGGAGAAGTTTGGAAAATTTGCATCTGGCACGACAACACAGGTACATGATAACGATGAGTTTTAAAATAATATCTTCCTTAAAGCAAGTAAAAATCTGACAGTGGGTGCATGTTTCCAGCAAAACAATCTGGTGTATGCACGTGTTTGTGTGTGCTTGGGTGAATGTGCATGTTTGGGGGTGTGAGGTTTGGACCCAACTATGATCCCTGTAATTGCCAACGAGTCCATCCACAGTCACATGTCCTTCCAAAGTACCATTTAGCAAGGCACTGAACCCCTACACACTCACTCGATAAGACCACCAGCTTAATGCCTAAAATGTACATGTAAAATGGACCTAGGCCTGGACCCCTCCTGGTATGTTCAGCATGTGGTGGTGTGGGACCCTCAGACAGACCACATGTTCTTCTTCCTGCTGGAGGACTGGCTCTCGGTGGAGAATGAGAAGAATGGCACCGTGGAGAAGGAAGTTCTGGCCTCATGTAAGCTTGCACATATGTCTCTCTTCTTGCGCACTGCAAAAAATATCCATCTTAAAGATCTACACCGACTTTTGGGGAAATTGGTCAACTTAGCCTTTATATAACGATAGGATTGGCAGAAACAAAACAACAACAGATATCTACCAGAGACACAAGAGGTGATTTAGTGGTACTCCTATCGTTACATGTAAAAGCTAAGTTGACCAACGAGCCAATCAATCAAATTCCCGTTCAATATTTCCGACAACCTCGCTCATTCGTCCTTCCCAGGTCCTGAGGAGCTTTCTCAGTTCCGCCGAGTTCTCTCCTCTCAGCTGCTCTTTGGTATGGTGGAGCGCCACCTATGGCTGTCACTGTGGGAACGCCCCACCCACAGTCACTTCACCAGGGCTCAGAGGGTTACCTGCAGTGCCCTCCTGCTACACCTCTACTTGGCACTGGGGGCGCTGTGGTACGGGGCAGTGGGCACTCAGGGACACAGGTGAGATAGCTTTAGATTTGAATAAAAACCCCAAAACCTTTAGAAGCATGTAGCTAATGTAATAAATGTTGGGTAATGTAATAAATTGTCAAATTGGAACAAAGTGTCTCTCTAAATGAGTCAGAAATATAATAAAACCTGTTCATTTAATGAATTACCAGATAATGCAATAACTTCATAGTGATACTGTAATATTTTAAGAACACAACACCCCATATCATGTAATAATTGCCAGGTTACGCAGTAGAAAAGAAAGTCACAATATCAATATTTATTACATTACTGAATCATTTAGAGGGACATTTACATTCTGACAAGTCATTCGATTACCTGGCAGTTATTACATCACTACATGGCATTAAGGAGATTGTCTAGATGTAAAGTCGTTCTGTCATTAGATTTAGTAGCATCAACAGGAAGACATTGATTGGTGTCTGGTTTGTACTAGTGGGCCAGTGTCATCCCAGCTGCTGGTCAGTGTGGAGACGGTTGCCGTGGGGATGACTGTTGCTGCTCTGGTGTTTCCTCTCCAGTGTCTCCTCTGCTTCCTTTTTAGAAAGGTTCACAGTCAGGTAACTCACCATGGGATTAAGCTGCATTAGCCTCTGTCTTTCTGCCCCCCCTTCATTCTACCAGGATACCCAGTGATGTATTTAGAAATAAAAAGATGTGTAAACCAAGATCTTCAGCCGATCATCATAATGCATCACAACCACTAATATACATTTTTAAAAATCAATTATATTTTCAGCCTAACACAACACAACACAGCCCCTCACCTCCCAGTAGAGACACACACACATTACAGTACATTCAAAGTGTTGCTGATTGTCACTATTGTGATGTTTGTAGACACACTGTACATCCCTGCCTCATTTCTCAAATAGCCTTATTTCAAAGTGGAAACAATTCAAGCCAGGGTTTCTCATTTATCTTCCTGTACACTCAGAATTGTGTGTGTGTGTGCGTGTGTGTGTGTGCACGTGTGTGTGTATTTCAGGTAACAGTGGATGT
>CABFOQ010007564.1:58383-75668 GCA_900660455.1 Gephyroberyx darwinii
ATGTGTCGGTTCCTCCCTCCCCTGTTTGTCACTCTGTGGAGATGGACGTCTACCTTGGCCAATCAGATCTCACCCGCCCCTCCTTCCTGTCTCTGCCGGACTCCTCTCTCCCAGAACAAGATAGTCCTTCATCTGTAAGAACACACAAACACACACACAAACACACACACACACACACACACACACACACACACACACACACACACACACACACACACACACACACACAGTACATACATACACACTGTTGTTATTCTCCTCTTCTTACCTTTGCATTCCACATATGCTGCTGATCTTCTCTAGTTATTAGGAAGCAAAGCTTTTGATTCTGGTATCCTGGACTTCTGGGCTGCATCTGGCCTGGACCAGATGGACAGAGTAGACAGAGAGGATCTCCCAGCATGCCCTTCCTCCAGGACGACCTCTGATCCCGACCTCTGCGAGGCATCATCCACTCTGGGCACCATCGGCCCGGCACGCCTGCTGAGGAGGAAGAAAGCCCAGATGCAGCTCCGCCTGGCCTCACCCTCCTCCCCTGACTCACTCAACAGTCTTCTCCCTTCCTCATCCATCTATCCCCTCTCATTGGACATTTTAAGTTCGCCCCCCTCCCCTGCTCCTTCCAGTCAGGCACTTTCCACCCCACCCGCTGACCGGGTCCAAACCCACAACCACAACCTGACAACGATGGTTCTGACTCTATCTGGTGAGAAATCAGCACATCGATACTTAAATTGAAATATTCTATGTCAGATTAAAGGAAAACTCCACCCTAAAGTTAATGGTGATCCACCTTTTTTTGGGTCTTATTTCTGGGTCCATGTTGTTGTTTGGTGGTGGATAAGTGGTCAAACAGAGATGATGTGACGTCACATCACGATATTTCCAGCAGAGCTACAATGGAATTTGATAGCAGAGCATTTTTCAGCTCTCTAAAAAACGGTGAATGTCAGGTTTTGGTGTCAGTCCCTCAGAGGGCTCCTTTCTACACTCACCATTTCACGTTCAACAATGATAACGAGAGAATAAGAGATAAGAGGCAGAGATACCATTTTCTCCACCGCCAGTATAGCCTGAATAGACCAGAATGCAATGCAGCCACAAGACGTGTGTTTTGAGTAAGGGGCGTGGCTGCGGTCACAGACATGTATAACCCACAGCTAAATCATAAAGATATGTCTATGCCCATATGTGCACATTTGATTGAAAGCAACAAGCTCCTTCTCTGGGGGTTGTAGAAAGGCCTTCTGAGAAATGTAGGAAATCACTAACTAAAAGTATACAAGGCAGGTTGAGGGAAAGTGGGCACACCAAAAAGTAAAGTACAACACTATAGTACAACAAAATAACTACTGCAATGCATTGAACATCACAGATTGTCTAACATTATAAGAGCATCCCAGGGTGGATTTTTCATTTAATATATTTGCTCCCTGTGAAATGATAGGGAGGGTGTGCTGGTGTGCTAGTCTGATAATGTGTTTTTGTACTTGATGGCAGAGGAGGATCTGCTGAAGTCTATAGTCGCAGCAGCAGACGCCACACTAGAGATAAACAACAGTTCCTCCACCACGGACAGCGGCCGTGACTCCCCTAGGACCTCCTCCTCCCTCTCAAACACGTAAGGCTTTGCCTCTGTGCATCATGCAAATGCTTTTTTCAAGCAGTTCTGCTTTCCATGGAACTAGTACATACAATGAGTGCACAGGTGGAATCCACTTCTAGTATTGAATTTCAGCCCATTTTTTACCACTTTTTTTTTTTTTTTTTACCATTTTTTACCACTTTTCCCAAGGCTTAAAAGTCTTTGTTTAACCTGTATCTTCCTCTTCATCTACTCGAAGTTTCATCTCTCAATAGTTAAAAAAAATGTATGAGGGCGTGTTGCAGCATTATGGCTCAACCTCTGATTGGAATTGCTTTGAAAAATGATATTTAGTTCTGTTTTCAGCAATAAGAAGGTGATAACAAATGGTCCAACAACCACATAAGAGACACATTTCATCTTTTGCTGTCTTCTACCTTAAAACATTTGAGAAAGAATAGGCAGCAATACAGGACATATAGTATACATGAGGAACTTCTGAAATGGCTACCACTCTATTCAACGTGAGTCTAGTTGAAAGCTTTGTATTTGTGTGTGAGCATTGCTTCTTTCAATGTCATTCTCCAAATGTGCTTGTTTTCCCCTGTGTTCTTAGCCAGAACAATTCCTGTAGTAGTTGGTCAGAGCAGAGTGTGGATCAACCCCAGTATGGGACAGAGATCCACAAGCCCTCCTCTCCCTCTCCCAGCTCCCTGTTTGGGACAGGACTGTACAAGTGTCACTCTGTTCTGTCTGTTGACTCCGTGGCCAGCACCTTCCTCCCCAGCCCTTCTCCTGACTCAACACGCTCCTCTTCCACCACACGTATAGGTGAGATACGAGACTATGAGATATAAATACATGGCCAGTGCTGATGACACTGGAATGGTATCCTGCTATCCACATTTTGTGATCCCATGTGTATCTGTCTGATCTGTCTCTACACCCAAGGCGTGGCTCGAGGTCAGCCCAGCTGGCTGCTCCCTCCCTGGGCACTGTGTGTGATTTACCCCCTGGTGGCTGTGCTGTTGGGAGCCTGCTTGGCTGTGGTCGGCCTCTACGGCAGCCTGTTCTCCAAAACAGTAGTTCTGATGTGGCTTGTGTCGGCTCTGTCAGCCTTCCTCACCTCTGCTCTGCTGCTGGAGCCTGTGAAGGTGAGTTCAAACTGGTGGGCTAAGCCTTTAACTTAAAAGGGCTCATTCCTTTGGTCTTTGATGTGAAAAGTCTGGACTCATGGGAAGACCAACAACTAAACGAGTATCAAAACTGCTTGTCAGAAATGGGATATGAAGCTCCTCCAGTAAAGAAAAAATCCACCCACAACAACACTTTAACAACACTTTAACACTGTGAAAAAAACAGCTATTGGTTATGCACATTGTATTCCTGGGTCCATATTGTTGTTTGGTGGTGGATTTTTCTCTCTTTTCCTTTCTTTTTTTTCCCGTCTTCATGGATAAGTGGCCAAACGTAGACAATGCGACATACAGGACGCCCTCAGGTCCTGAAAAAGTCTTAAACTGTTTTAAAAATCATATTATCTAAACTTCAGGCCTTAAATGGTCTTAAAAATGTTTTGGTTTCTTGGCGTGCTGTTGAGAAATCAGTCCAGTCATGTTGTTGACCAGTAAAATAAAGCGAAGCCATACATCTATTCATCTATCTCCTTTGGTCAGGTGTGTGTGCAGGCTTTGCTCTACACAGTGTTGTGGCGGCCTGTGGATCCAGAGGTGGAGGACCAGTTGGCCCAGGAGCCCACAGTGATGAGGGGAATGGGAGATCAGGGTGGAAAGGTCCGGCCACCGTGTGGCTATGGGCTGCTGCAGGCCAAGGAGGAAGCCCGCAAAGTCCGAGCTCTGCGTTCTCTCATGAAGGTAAGCAAAAAAACTGAATCAGAAGTTCAGCTGAACTAGCTTTTGGCGTAATTGTCATCTGCACTTTTTGTGGAGCAGGCTGTTTCAATAGATCCATCTAGCCGATGACTGAGACCCATAGCAAGTTTAGAAATTACTGGGTAATGTTATGAACTAAGTATAAGAATAAGTGTATGTACAGGGTACCATTGAGTGTTGGAGTTCTGGCATGCCAGAACAGTTGAGCCTCCTGGAGGTGTTTTGGGCCTAATTCAATGAAACATTGGTGAAGGGAAGTGCCTACTTGATAACCCCAATGAGATACTGACCTCCAACATCCAAGCTACGTTACTACATAGGTAAAAAAAAAAAAAAAAAAAAGGCACGGTTACATCATATCTTGTGTATAGATAGATGTCTTTTAAAAGCCTACACAGGCAAACAGCAGTAACTACCTTTTGTGTTTCAAAGGACAAAGATCAAGAATGGGGTTTAGATTTACACTGTAACCCATAAGTGATATACAGTCTATTAAATGTTATTTTAAGTTAAGTTTTAAGTTAAGTTGTTTTTCTCTGACTCTTTGGCTTCCTTAACATTTCTTTATTGAGACAGAAGGAAGGCTGAGACTGACAGAGCAGGATAGACACAGGAACACTAGAGGGCTTTTGTGGCATTTGATCCCAGACCAGCAGGGGTACATGTGTTTCCAGAGGCATCCTTATTTTTGTGTTCATTTTCTTTCTCTCTTTCCTCCCTAACTCTGTAGCACTGTGTGTACCAGCTGTTATTCCTGTTGTTGGTGTTGATGGTGAACTACCAGGACAGCGTAGAGGAGAAGCAGGGTAGACTGCTGCACTCCGCTGTCAGACACTGTCTTCACACAGTACCCAGGGGGACCCCCAACCTCACCTCACTCAGAGGGTATGGAAAACATTCCCCTCCACGCTGTCAAAACACCACACCAAAGACTCACTGCTGTCACACTGCATGTTATGGGAGGAAAAGTTTTGAGCGAAAAACTCAAAGTAGATCGGCATAACATCCTTGCTCCACCAGAAATTTTTATTGTGACATGTTTTGACCGAGTTGGTCTTCCTCAGGTGTTGTGCAGACAAACTTTCCCTGACTAGCACCAGTGAAAGAAGTGGATATGCCTATCACTTTATTAAGAAAACTTTTGGGGACTTTTGAGGGAAAGATATATTTTCGGCTCCACTGTACTTTTCTGGAAACTCTACAATTAGCTCGTAATGATTTTCATGTACCCCAGAGTCGTGAAATCGACTCAGCACATAAAGGACCCCATGAAACAGTCCAAATTTGGAGCTTTTATGTGACTGGAGCAATATGCTCAGTTTATTATAGATGGGAATGGTTGCGTTTAAGTGCCTGTGTGTCTGCGCACACACACACACACACGTCTGTTCTCTCTTCAACCAGCTGGTCAGATGCATGGCAGTGGATGGACCACACCTTGGTGCCACACCTACACCAAAACCCCACACTGTACCTCGTAGGGGTGCCACGGCTACAGTACACACATGCCCTTGGTGCTATGGCAACGGTCTCCCTGGGAAACAGCAGTGTGGTGACGCGCCAGCTCTTGGCTGACCTGCACAAAGCAGACTGGACCACAGCACAGTGAGTGGATTCACTATGGTCATGTTAGCATCATGTTAGTGTCATGTTATCCAACCCATGCTAAGGCAGAGTCTGTATTCATTTGTAATACTTTCATTTTTCAGTTCTACTACTGCATCCTCCCAGAGCAGCAAACTATTGAATTACTCTTTTACAAAATCAGGGGTGTCACTTCACAACCTAACCTAACCTTAAGGCATGGCAAAGTCTCTGCATCTAATATAATTCCCCAACAAAACCCTGAAACATGCTGATATTGATTGAATTTCTGGGGACAAGTGGACTGATAAGATATTATTATTTTATATAGATTATTATATATTCAATGTGATTTGGTCAGTAGATGTAAGTCACACACAGCTTAGAGGCACTGAATGCACCTCTGATAGGTATGGCTTCCTAATACTTTTCTTGCAATATGTTTTGCTTGACTTGGGCTTGGGCTATGACAACTGCCATATGTTGCCATACCCAGTTGACCCATGAAAATGATTATCCATTATTCAAACTCTGTTAAAATACTAATTCTCTTTTTAGCAATTTCCATACAGAATTGAAATTTTCTTTTATCCCCATCAGGTTTAAAATTCTCTCTATCGACTTCACACACTACCACAGAGAGTCTGGTTTATTTGTGTGTGTGTCCATACGATTCGAGAAGCCTCAGACACAGAGAGTCATTCATTCCCTCTCTATCCATCCACTCCTCATCCCTCCATCCTCCTCTGGGCCAGACCTTCAGATGGCACTCACGGTAACAAACACTCAATAATTGTTTCAAATGTATGAAGTAAAAAAAACCAAGGTTGAGAATGTGGAGATGAACCTTAAATGAAGTGTACTTGTGTGAAAAAAAATTGCATGGAAAATCGGGTCAATGATAAAAATCCATTATAAAAAAAAGAAAAAGTGGAAGATGGCGTACATTTATTTGAAATAATCTTCAGCTTTGTATATGCTCTATTCCTTTCAATCAAAACAATATTAAAAAATCCCACTTGCTTCATGCTGCAGGTTCTCCTTCTCCTCTCTGCTCTCCTATTCCTGTTTCGGGAGCTGTGGTCCATGGCTACTGAGCATGCCCAGTACATATGTCAAGGCCAGCGTTGGTTCCACCTCCTCCTGGCCTTGTTAACCCTGGCAACAACCATGCTGCAGCTCTGCTTCCTGTCACAGGCTACTTCCTGTGTTCTCCAGGTAAAGCTTCCCCTCGGAAAACATCACATTGGCCAATTGGGTAAGGCCAGGTGTGGCCAAAGAAAGTGTAAAAAAGAAATTTAGTCTAAATAAGGACTTTGGGGATTTCGGTGGTGGTAAATGATATCAAATATTTGGACTTTGCTATTTCTTAGGGTTTAGTATATTGACAGTATACAATCACCTCCAAATGGTTAATTTTATTCTGAAATTAGATTATTTGAAAAATGAGACACCTTACTCTTATAAAATCATTACTGATTATGAAAGAATTTATTAGCTACATAACATTTGCTTACCAAATGCTAACATATCTGATTTTCAAATAACATTCATGAATTGATGGTATTTTGGAATGAAACTTTTAAAATCACAACCTCTCCTCCAAATCCAAATTTACTATCTCATGCCATCTAGCTTCGGTCCGAACCAGACAACTTCATTGACTTCCACAGTGCCGCCCTTCTGGCCAGGAGGTCTTCTCAGCTTGCAGCTGTGCTCCTCACTCTGCTCATCCTAAAGGTAGAGTGAGGCCTCTGATTCCGCATTAGACAATTAGCATTGGCCAACAGCTTTTCCACTCTATTGAATGTATACTCATTTATATTTCTCTGCATTCCAGCTGCTGGGGACCTTAAGGTTTGTGCGGAGGTGGGTGGTGATCTGCAGAGTGCTGCAGAGAGCCTGGAGGGAGCTGGGGGCTTTGACAGTCCTACTGCTACTACTGCTGCTGCTCTGTGCTCACAGTGGAAACATGGTATGACAATACGGGAGAAGAAATAGGGAGGAAATAGAGTTCAGCTGAATAGAATATTCATAAAGAAGAATATATTTAACTTTTTGCTGAATTGCGTCTGTGTGTTTCTTTTCCTCTGTTCTGTGTTTTATCTTTCAGCTCTTCTCCAGTTCAGTAGAAGGTTTCTCATCGGTGCGTCAGGCCGGTGTCTCTGTGCTGTCTGTCCTACGTGGCCGGATGGCTCTCCAGAGACTGTGCAGGGCCCACCCAGTCCTGGGCCCCCTCTATGGGCTACTGTTGATAGGAGGAGGTCTCTGGCTACTGGCCAGACTCTGTGGAGCAGTTCTCATCCGCACCTACAGGTACACACATGGTGGTGTGGAGTTTCAGGGGAACAGCCCAGGACTGGGATGTAATAGGTTTGATATAGGGATGCATGATTTATTGGCAACCACATCAGCCAATGCTAGTGAAAATTCTCATAATTGGCATCAGTCTAATGATAAAAGTTGAGTTGATTTACCTACCGATGATTGCTTCTCTAATTCAGATATAAGGTGCAACTAGCTACAAGGATTTTGTTTTGCATTGACTTATTTAAAGGCAAAATTACTTACAGTCATACAATCCCTGCAAACCAAGTGGGTAGAAGCATAGAGTTGTTCAGAAGTATGGGCAAAACCTCAACACCATATAGTCTAGCTGGCTTACTAGCTGGTTAGCAACCAAACTGTGGAACAGACCATGAAACATCTTTTAAGTCACTCTAAAGCAAATATGATGTAAGTTAGTGCCATGGACAATAGCCATGGTGAAATGCAAGTGCAAGTGCTGCTGACGCTTCAAATTCCCCTCCAGCAGAGTGCCATAGAAGGGTTAAATTAGGAGCACTGAGTGCATCAAGTGGGTTCAGCAGACATTAATGTGACCATTGCTTTGTCCCTCAGGGCTGAGCAGGCTGAGATGTACCGTCCAGCCATGGAGCCTCAAGACTATGAGATGGTGGAGTTCTTCATCAAGAGACTGAAGCTATGGATGGGACTCACCAAGGCTAAAGAGGTACATACGACATTATTGCATCAGTATGTCTACCATTATGAATTCCTATTGCTGATCCAACCCATTTCTTTCTTTCTAGTTCAGACACAGGGTGAAGTTTGAAGGCATGGACGTCCCTCCTTCCAGGTCTTCTCAGGAGTCCCGTCTCTCCAACCTCTCTTCCACCCTCCCCTCGTCCCACTCCCCTTCTGTCTCCTCTTGCTTCTCATCCCCCCGTCCTCTGTCCTCAGCTCTCTCTGTGAGGTCCACAGACTCATCAGTGTCCGAGCCTAGTTTTGATGTCCAGCCCTACCTGGACCATCTGCTGCCTTGCATCAATGGTGTGCTATCTCGTTTTGACCGCATCAACCAGATAACTGAGGACCTTCACAATCTGGAGGTGAAACTAGAGGAGGCTCAGATCAGGAGAAGAAAGAGGTGGATCAGGATCCAGGAGGAAAGTGCAGGAAGAATGGGAGAGACAGGATGGCCAAAGGAAGTGGGAGGAGAAGGAGGGGTACCCAGAGAAATTAGACACAGGAAGATAGGTCTGCTCTACCCCAACCTACACATCTCCCTCCCATCCTCCTCTTCTTTCACTCCTTCCACCCTTCACTCCTTCCCTTTTACTTCAGTCAGCATCTTCCCCCATGCACAAAGCTCCTACTCTGAATCAGCACTGCTCCAGTCTAACCCATCCATGGACACTCATCCCTCCGAAGCTGCAAAGCATGCATCTGGAGGCTGTGCTCTGTATTCTGCAGGACCCCCAAGATTTGGGAAGTTCCCTAGAAGAAGAGCTTGGCACTCCGGGAGTTCTCATTCAGCTGATGCGGTTCAGAGGGCCCTTCACCCCCCAGGTGGAGTTATTTTATATGGAAATGGAGGAGACAGTGGAGCCTCAACTAAGGCCAGGCCCAGGAGTGAAGAGGGGCTAAGGAGGCGCATCAGTGACGGGGTTCCTGTGAAGAAGAAGGCCTGGATCTCTGAAGGGCCAGAGACTGAACAAGATTAATCATGTGTTCACACTCTGAGCAACTTTGTTTGATAGGTCGCTCTATTCTGGCTGATTGTGGACAGCGCAAGAGGCTCCTATTTCCTCTATGTAGTCTAATGCAGTTACAAAGTTTTGAGCAGGCCTATTACCTTTCATAACATTGTTACATTGTTTTGATTAGCTAATATAGTTATCTAGCCAGCACTAATTAGGTAGCATTAATTGAAAATAACAGATAAAGCTCAAAAGAAATACTTTGGAGCTTACCATCAATCATAACAATGGATGCCGCTGGTTTCCAAGCATTGTTTTTAAGACCTTTATTCCTGCAGTCTTTCAAATACATGTTGTAAAGAACTGGGAAGCTTTGAAGGGCTGTAATTTGCTTCTTGTCCGTTCTGCACTCACCAGGCGGAACTATTGTTCATGAAACAATATCACATTAGTAGGAAAGCAAGGAAGCACTGATTGTCTGTTGACGGCCAATGACCCTGAAAAGTTCAGCTGTGGCCAACCTTCCTTGGCTGAAAATCTTGTTGGCCGTCCACACATGGGCTGAGTTTCAATGATTGCTCAGCTCTATAGAGTATGTTCAAATCTACACTGAACAAATACCATAGGAAACTAGTGCAAGACACAAGTTTTCACTGTTGTCTCCCTTTGCTCATAATTTTGTACCATGCCAACATTGCATATAGGTGCTTGCTGTTGGAGAGCTACCTGTGGATGTGATTATATGCCGATATACTTTTGTAAAAGACACTGGATGTTAATTCTCTGCAGACAAATAAAGACAAGTGACCTTACAGTCTGAAAAGATTATGTTGCATTGTTATCAAGCATTCCCATTCATACAAATTAGAAGAAAACAGTCTTCTATTATATCTGCACTCTGTGTACTTAATTTGTTATAAATGTGTTTAGTTAAGTGATAAAATGGTCCTCTAATCTTATATCAGCAGTAATTCCGACTATTAACTTATTAGGAAATGTCCTTTCCAGTCTGATATGAGAATAAACAACTGATAATGCAGTAGAGAACACTATTACTCAGACGTACCACTCTGCATGTGCTGTATGGTAAGTCGTTTTAACATTTAATCAGTAGGGCTGACTAGTAGTGATTTAGAAATGACATTTTGACATGTCAAATGTCATGTAGATATCATTAATTAGAATTTTTTAATTAGAATTCCGACATGTCAAAAGGTCATTTTGACTAATTCAAATGTTAATTTGAAATGTAATATCTAAAACAATATTGTAAAACAATTTTGACATGTTACAAATATATTTTCACATGTAGCAATTACATTTTGACTAGTCAAAACTGATTTACAGATATCTTTAATTTAATTATAGACATCAGTAATTCCTTTTTCACTAGTAAGAATGATTATTACAGATATCTACAAATTAATTTCCACATGGTGAAAAAGGATAGTTACTAGTGGAAATGTAATTTCCCATTTGAGATATCAACAATTGCATTTCCGATATGTCCGACATATCAACAAACCATTTCGGATATGTGGGCGTCATATCATGAAAGTACCACAAAGACATTGGTCGACTTTTAAATAGGCTACGTCTACCTCATGAATATTCAAAAAATGCTAATACAATGCAGCTATTTTCCGTTGGCGCCATAAACTGTGTTGGAGTGGAAGATCGATTCGCCACATTAAAAATTCTGTCAAATGCAGAAACTGCCGTCTCCATATTAGTAGACCATTACCTTCGCGCTCCAGATTTCAGATATCTGAAATGCAATTCTAGATATCTGAAATATATTTCTAGATATCTGAAATTACATTCTTACTCGTTACAATTCCAAGCCGACATATCAATAATTTAATTGTGACTAGTCAGAATTGAATTATAGATATCTAGAATTCCATTTATGGTATCTGTAATGTAAGAACAACTGTAGATATCTACAAAGAACATTTCCACTAGTGGGAATTGAATTGTTGATATCAATAATTAACATTTTGACTAGTGAGAATTGAGTTGTAGATATCATTAATTAGAATTGCAACTAGTCAAAATTACATTATGGATATGTCGGCTTGGAATTATAACACATCGAAATTGAATTATAGATATCTGTAATTGAGTTGGAATAGAAGTCAATGGTAAAAGTTGATAGTTGTAATTAAATTACAGATATCTACAAAGAACATTTCCACTAGTAGAAATGAATTGTTGATATCAAGAATTAACATTTTGACTAGTGACAAATGAATTGTAGATATCTTTAAAATTAGAATTGCAACTAGTCAAAATTACATTATGGACATTATATGGAATTATAACACGTCAAAAAGCAATTGCTATCTGATATCTACAATTGCTATTAACACTACTAATTAAATGTTAAAAGGGCTTGCCATATGTGCTGAGCTATGTCATCCACCATGGCGTTTGGCTGTTTTAAATGAAATATGAAGCTGTTGGAGATTTGTTCATTTTGATGTAGTACAAGACTGGAGAGTGCATTTTAATCTCAAGGATACGGACAATGTCACCCTGACATATTGGAGTCCAACAATTATGGTCCTGAGCATCAGTTTACATCTTGGCACTTGGCACTTTGTTCAGAGACCCTGTGTGTCAGCAAGTGCACACAAATATTACTGTGATGGTGATATGCAAACCCTTTTTTCCAAAAGTTTGTGTTCCTTTTTTTATCGCATGACTGACATTGTCTTGAGGTCAAGACAATGTCTTGAGGTGTTTTTCCATTACTTATCAATTAGAGTGGAAATGTGTGTGCGTTGCCTTATCATTGTGATAATAACGTAATCAGTCGGTGTCAGAATGTCAGTCCACCTGTATAAAAGAGGACGTGTGCCTGCATCTCGTTACTCAGCCTTTGGAATACAGGTGAGTCTTAGTCCAGTACTTCTGCTATCTTTTGTGGTGTTTTTGTGTCTTTGCTGGATTGCAGTTATCCACTTTACTCTATTTTTAATAGACCTGCTAATATAATAAAATTTCAGTTGCAATGCATATTGGCTTAGTGAGGTGACTGCTTTGTTGTTCTGAATGACTGAAATGTGTTATTTTTCATACTTGGCAGCAGAGCAGAGACAATGAAGTGGGCCGTTGTTGTGTGTGCCATGGTGGCGCTGTCCGAGTGTCTTGTCCAGTAAGTTGATCTGTTTCACAGCGCTATGTTAAAACAAGTCCACAAGCCAAACTTCTTGCTCTATTTTTTATTTCCATTTCCTCCTACCAAAATTTCATCACTTATTCTGAAATAACTACAGAAATTAAGAGTTATGCCATTATGAATTATATCTATGACACTTCCAGCCCATGTGTCAGCTCCCTTCCCTTATGTACTGTACTTGTACTGTACAAGTGGTGAGATGTTTTGGGAAGGAGGACACACCAACAAAGACCTCATCACAGGTCAATAAGCCCACAAATGTAGCTGAAAGAATATGATATAATTCAAATCATTCAATTTGCTCCCTGTTTTGTATCCCAGGATCCCTCTGGAGAAGGGCAAGACTGCCAGGGAGGTCCTGGAGGAGCAGGGTCTGTGGGAGGAGTACAGCCTGAAGTACCCCTACAACCCTGTGGCCAAGTTTGATGAGAGATTCCAAGTGTCCAACGAGCCCATGACCAACGATGCTGATGTAAGTAACAGCTGCTAAAGCTGGACTAGATGGGTAAATGAAAGTAAGGGTTGATGGATGGATGGATGGATGGATGGATGGGTGGATGTCATGGTGAAGCCAGGCCTTTTTGGTCATGTCTAGTTTATCGAAGTATCTCTGTGCCCTCTCCTGTTCTCCAGCTTGCTTACTATGGAATCATCTCCATTGGAACACCTCCTCAGTCCTTCAAGGTCGTCTTTGACAGTGGCTCTTCCAACCTGTGGGTGCCCTCCATCTACTGCAACAGCCCAGCCTGCAGTATGTAAAGCAATACACACATACACATGCACACATATAATAGATGGACGGTAGACGCTTGGACTGAATTGTGCAATCTTGTTTCTTCCACCTGAGGAATATGTCCAAGATTAAGTGTTTATCCTTTAGTGAACTGGAAATATCATCCATGCTATTGTCTCTTGTCGCTCGGACTACTGAGACTCCCTGTGCTGTCTCTCTCGTCTCCAATTTGTACAACATGTAGAAGCCAGGGTGTTTACTGCAGCAAAAAGACAAGATCACATCGCTCCAATTTTAGCATATTTACATTGGTAACCTGTTAGTTTTAGAATTTATTTGATCTCTTCGAGCACAGATGGGCCTGACATCACTATATAACAGACCTTTTAACTCCAAATGAGTTGGATTGAAGTCTGAGGTAGTCTGAGGTATTCTATTGGCTGTTCCAAAGTCTAGATTAGAAACGAGAGGTTCCTATTGGCTGTTCCAAAGAAAGAGAAGTAGCGATTGATTCTTTGCCATCAGGTCTACTAGACTTTGGAACGATTGCAGGAATTTAGGCTGCCAAATCTCATATCAACACTTTTTAAAGCTCACTTTTATGGGCTTGCTTTTATTTTTGAGCTTTCTTTAATGGTTTGATACTTTCATGTTTCTTCATGCTTTTATATTTCTTACCTTGCTGTCATTGTTTTCACTGTCAATTTTATCTGTTGTTTTAACAATTTTTATATTGTTTTTATAGATCTACAATCCACTCCCTAAGAGAGTGTATATCAGTACATGTTACTTACCCATTTACCCTTTGCTTCCTCCCAGACAACCATGACAAGTTTAACCCCAGCACCAGCAGCACCTTCAGAAACAATGGCCAGTCTCTCAATATCCAGTACGGTACCGGCAGCATGACTGGCATCCTGGGATATGACACAGTGACGGTGAGAAACAAAACATTTCCAACAGCAGCTACAGCAGTTTGTTTGGAATAAACAGAAGAAGAACTGGGTAGTTATCATGAGCAGCGATAGCCACCATGGCTAAACAGACAAAAAAAGAGCTCCACCTACATAAACTCAAACTTCATCAACAGGAAATCCAAGGATGAAGACGTTACAGTACTGGCCACATTGTTTGATTTGATTAAGTATCTCGCAGATTACCACTTTAGGGTCCTACCATGAATTCATGTCACATCCCTGTGTTGTCTTTGTGTCTGACTGTTAGGTGGGTGGCCTCCCAGTGCGTAACCAGATCTTCGGGCTGAGTGAGAGTGAAGCTCCCTTCATGCAGTACATGCGTGCTGACGGTATCCTGGGCCTGGCCTACCCACGCCTGGCTGCCTCCGGCGCCACCCCTGTCTTCGACAACATGATGAAGGAGGGTCTGGTCAACCAGGACCTCTTCTCCGTTTACCTCAGCTCGTAAGGATGTGGCAAGATTTGCAGTATAATATCTAATGGAAGGAATTGTTTCTGGAAAAGTCAAGTTTATTTATACAATGTCGCAAACTGATTCAGAGGAAATGGGTAAGAAATGGGAGAGTACCTGTGTGCGTCCACGTGCTGGTGTGTGGTTATGGGAATGGGCGATATCAGAGCAGTCCTGCAGGAGATGTAATTGAATGATAGACTCTAGTTTAACGTTAAGGTAGGTTATAGGATGTGTTGAATATATAAGTCTTGATTCTGGATTTAAATACTGAGCCAGTGACTGATTCCCTGACAATGGCAGGAAGCTTGTTCCAGAAGGAGGGGGCCCTGTAGGAGAAGATATCTTGAAAGGATACAAGTCTGCAAAGAATAAAGGCTATTGTTAATAAGAGCATCAGTAAGCTCTCTCTGCTTCCTCTGTAGTCACGCTGAGGGAGGCAGTGTGGTGACCTTTGGAGCTACTGACCCCAGCCACTATTACGGTCCTCTCACCTGGATTCCCCTCTCCAGTGAGATGTACTGGCAGATCACAGTGGACAGGTAAAGCTGGAGATACACAACCACAGGACTTCCACAATGTATTCACAATAAAGGGATGTTAGGCAATGTACTCTGCTTGATCCATGCCATATGTCCCTTCCAGTGTTACTGTCAATGGTCAGGTCGTGGCCTGCAACGGCGGCTGCCAGGCTATTGTGGACACTGGCACCTCTCTGATCGTTGGGCCTCAATATGACATCAGCAACATCAACAGCATGGTGGGAGCTAGAAGCCAGAACAGAGACGTAAGTGCCAACTGGAATCTGGGGTGACTGGATTCGATTTTCTTTGGCCTCAGTCTGAATGAAATAGCGTAGCAGAAGTTAACCATGACCGCCCACTGGTTTATTAGCAGCTAGGTGGCTCGCACGATTTTCCATAGACACCGAGGGACACGTCTTACAACAACTAAACAAAGCAATAGATTTTGTTGGAAATCATCTGGCAGCACTCTCCGTTATCTAAACAATCAGAAGACACATTTCTGTAATTTTTTGTTGAAAACTTTGTGTACCTATAAGGTAGTCAGTGAATAGATATCACCTCATTCTACGTCATATTTGAGAATGTGAACCATACGGTTAGTGGTTTCCTTATATCAAGTAGTCTGTAATGTATTAGAATAGGCAGAAGTGAACCAGAGGTGTGCAGAAGTGATGTCAACTTTGGCTCCCTATACAGTTTAACAAAACAAACATAACATAGACTTAACATGACAAAACCCCTTTCATTTGCTTCTCTTACTCTTTCTCCCCATCCTGTCTCTCTCTTTCCTCTCAGTATCTTGTCAACTGTAACACTGTTTCCCAAATGCCTGATGTCACCTTCCACATCCATGGAACAGAATTCACCATCCCAGCCTCTGCCTATGTCCGCCAGGTAAGTGTGTGTCTCTGCGTGTGTGTTTGTTCCAGTCACCATAGTTCACTTTCACCTTAACATTTTCTCCTCCATCCTCCTGCAGTCTCAATACTTTGGCTGCCGCACTGGCTTTGGCAATGGAGGTAGCAGTCTGTGGATCCTGGGTGACGTCTTCATCAGACAGTACTATTCCGTCTTCAACAGAGCCCAGAACATGGTGGGCCTGGCCAGGGCTAGATAATCAAACCAATATCACCTGGATGAGTGGTCCGAGAGACATGCAATACCATTTCCAACACTCATGTGTGTCAGTAGTACTGTGATAATACATGTAACAGATTCTTCAAAAGCAATAAAATGAGGTGAAGCAACATAAATGGTTTAATGGCTTTGTGTTTCAATAAAAAAAATCCACCCTCAGATACTGATACTGATAGTGATACCATAAACTTCTTTCAGTTGAGAAGAAGCAAGAGTCACACCCTTTACTCAAACTGCAATCTGTCTTGTAGCATTGCATTCTGGTCTATTGAGGCTACTGTTGGTGGAGAAATTGGTATCTCTGCCACGTCTACATTGGATTTCCTCCTGTACGACTGTTGAACGCCAGTGCAAAATGGAGGGTCTAGAAAGAAACCCTTGTTCTTTGATTCTGAGGGACTGACAGCAAATGTTTTAGATCACTGAAAAATGTTTTGCTATCAAAACTTTGTAGCTGCTCAGGAAACAGCTTACCTTGTCTACGCTTGGCCACTTATCCACAGGAATAAGAAATATTCACGTTAGCGTGAATGTTTCCTTCAAATAAAGGAGAGAGGGTTGTAGTCCTACAACATTGATCACCTAATATCTCCCTTGAGATGGAGTATTACAATGCAGTTGTCAGTATGACTCATGTAATATATACCCATGGCAACAAATCCCAAATAATCATTATATAAGGACATTACACACAAAACATACATGTAATAAAACACATTGTGGTAGCAGAAACTTGTGCATATGTTCACTCGATTGTCCTATCTAGCTGCTAACTGCTGCAAAATATATTTCCTGTAGCGTATGATGACCAGCATAATGATTGGATAAAAGGAAACTTGGTGAAGGAAATCTTACCGTTGTTCCTCATACCTTTAGTACTGTACACTCATTGTTTGACTTTTGTCCTGGGCTTGTACAGAAAGTACAATGAGTATATTCAAGATCAAAGGAACATATGCTTCTGGGGAAATTTTGGTGAAGGAAGTCTTCTCATATTTCTACACTTTCTATTTGTACAGTAATTTATTGTGTTTTGTCTGCCACTCCCACCAGTTTCATTCTCATACCACGTCACAGATTACTTCATTATCAAAACTGGTTCTATCAGTTTTGGGCTACCTCATAAATAGGCACATTTCTTTTCTCTGGTAAAATGACATTTTGCAAGAAAGGTATGTCATTTACAAACTGTAGATCCCTCATGAGAAGGAAGAGGTTCTTCACCGTTGTAT
>CABFOQ010007570.1:8102-19286 GCA_900660455.1 Gephyroberyx darwinii
ACTCTGTTTTCCTCTCTCTCTCTCTCTCTCTCTCTCTCTCTCTCTCTCTCTCTCTCTCTCTCTCTCTCTCTCTCTAGTCAAGGTCGATAGGATAGTCATCTCACTTCCTTTTAGTTTAATCACCAAGCCACATGTCCTAACATTTCCTACTGATCACCTTCTTCATCTCTATCCGTCAAACTAAACCTCAAAGTCTTTATAAGCAAAGGAGACCCCAAAACCGCGGTGTCCCATTAGTTCTTAGTCCTGATTCTTTGAAGTCAAAATCAGACTTGGCTCCGTAGTGCCTAGAATTCAGATTCAGACCCCGCTCATTATTTCTCCTCAGCAATCCCCACAGGTAAGTAATTACACATAGCCAGGCTTTGCTTACATCTTTCCCTCAGCTTCAAATAGAAGTGTGACATATATACTTGATAATTGGTTCTGGATGGATGACCAGAAATATTTTGTCTTGTACTTTTATCGGGAAAGCCACCACTCAGTCACAGTCCAATATGCATCTCAGTCCCCTCTTCTTTGGTGGTTGCCATAGAGAGGAAGCTCCTCTTGGCACATCCTACTGATTCCAAGAGGATTGTTGCGTGATATTGGAAGCCAGCGCTTGTTGTTTGTAAGAAGATGGGTCTGCACTTCTGGATTTTGCTCAGTTAGTTCTCCCTGCTGCCAGATCACACCACTTGAGTAATGCAAAATGTAACCTGTTGGACACATTCCATAAAAAAATCAAAGCCTGATGTGAAAATCTTGAAGTCATATGGTCTATACTGCTGAGAGGTGCAAAGAAAAGGTGCTGTTAGGAAAAAGTTGGGTGGAGAGGGCTGGGAGTGTGGACATGGCAGTGTATAATTTCATTTCTATTTTTCTGGTAATTGCATATTTTAAAAAAAAAAGTATTGTTACTATTGTTAAAATCTTGTTATGAGTAGAAGGTGGTATTCCTCATGAATGTTAATTATTAAACATGAGGAGCTTGTTACTTCATATTTAGTTATATATTATAGTCTACCAGATACATACCTCCCAATTATTGTTCTTCTTATTTTTTTCTTCTGTTTTTTACAAATTAAAATGACAACAATAATAATTTTAAAATACATTTGAAAACTATTATTATTATTATTATTATTATTGTTATTATTATTATTATTGTTGTTGTTGTTGTTGTTGTTGTCAATGCTACTACTACTACTACTAATAATAATAATATAATGTTATATTATGACATGACAGTGAATGGAATACAGATAACAGGTTTCTTACAGTTGAAATTAAAAATATGTTTTGGAACATAATCTTAATGAATAGCACAGAATGTGTGATGATGTGTTTTGGTTCAACAATATCCCATCCTTTTCAATGATGCAACTTCCTGCTTCTCACTAACAGAACGTCCTGATTCCAGGCCTTTGGCCCGAGGCAGGTAAGGTCAGCTGTTCCTACTGGTGGAAGACTGCTGCAGGAATGTTAAAACAATGCTCCAGTAACTGGCTGGGCTGTGTGGATTTGCTATTGATCCTATGTGTTCATTAGTTGGCACTCTACATTAGCAGTTAAGTCACAGACGATGCTAGCATCTCTGCCAGATAAGCTTGAAGGCTTAAACAGAGTGCAGAGGCTGAGCTGTGAATGATAATAATAATAATAATAATACTACCTTGCACATGCTAGGTAGTAGCATGCATTTATGGCTATAATTTCCTATGTCCTGTGGAAGAGCTTTGGCTTAAGTTTCTCTTCTCAGGATTTACTGATGGATTAAGGGTCTGCCACCTTCCATGAGGTAGAGGGGTGCAGAGAAGAGCAGCTGTTTTTTCTGTCTACAACCATCATCAACTTTATTCTCCACAGATTGAACCTGCTGGCCCAGGGGGATTCAGTTTAATTAATTGGATTTTGATGTACAGCAATACGGACAGACACATCTCCAGTTGTGAAGCAGGAGTAGTTATTTTTTACTTGAATGCTTAGGATCATTGTGATTGATTGGTCTTAAGTCAGGTGTGTGTGTGTGAGAGAGAGTGTGCGTGTGCGTGTGCATGTGCGCATATGTGTGGGTGTGTATTTATAGCCAGAGGGTAAAATAACATTCATCAGACATGGTGAAGCTCTCTCTAACTACTGCTGTCGAGAAGCACTCCAACTGCTTCCTTGGCTGCAGAGCAAAAGTAATAAAGCAACAGGCCTCTCAGAGATCTAGCAGAGTTTTCAATTTTTCTTTTTTTCTCTTATCAGTTTTCAATTATACAGCACATTTCGAAACCTTCTGTCATTCGCAGGGCTAATTCATCTGCACCACACTCTGCTCCCAGGAAACAATATTGCATGCGATAATCTTTCATTTAAAGCAACTAGTGTGTAAAAAGAAGTCGAAACCAGCATCTCTCAGTTACACTTTATGTCGCCCAGCCTGCGATGTAATGTTCTGTTTTGTGTCACTTTGTACGGAGGGTCTCAGGTGTAGCTAAACATACAGCCGTGATTAACACTTGTCTGGCAACCAGGTGTTCATTTCACTAACAATAGAAATGTGACGTCATCATGCTAGGTGCCAGCTCCATCCTCTCATCACAAATTAGAAAGCAGGGCCCAGTCATTGCCTCGCTTTTGAGTCTGACTTGTAAATGCTCTTTTTATTTAAGGCATTCTCTTTGTCTCGCTAATCAAAGATGTCTCTTGTTTGAAATGCGGGTGAATGAAATGGAGGATGGGATGATGGATAGGTGGAGATGCATGGGAGTGAGGAAAGGTTAAAGTGAATACGGGTGAGCCTCCTGTTTTATTCATGGTCCGGTTTTGATGATGAGTTTTAAGCGGCTGGGGATGTGGTGAAGGATATGTTATCATTCTTTTTATCAGCCAGTGTGACAAACCTTGTCAAATGATAGCAAAACAGGAAAAGGGAACATCCTGTATCTGTTACGACATAAGATTACACACAAAATTTGGCTCGTTGTTTCAAAACTCTACACACAAACCAAGTAAGACACAACACTTGGAGATAAACATCTCACTTCTATGTCAAAATGAAACTCTGCAATCAAAACCAACAATCCTTTTTCAAAATGGCATTTTTGCAACAAACTTATACACACATGCACCATTTGAATCACTCTTTCAAAGCAGCAACAACACACTGATGTACTTTATACAAAACACTGCTGTCTTTACTACTTTGTATACCTTTTTAATTCTCTCATACAAGCTTCTGTGAAAGATTGTTCCAGTACAGTACATCTACTCACATTTCAATGAACACAAAAATAGAAAGGCTTCAGAAAAAAAATACATACAGCTTTTTTTTTTTTTGCCTTTGCAGGTTTTTACAACAAAAAACACAAAGAAAAGTAGAATTACAGTAATCAATATAATATGTTACTGTAAACTAACAAAAATAATTACAGTAAAATTTCAGTGCAATGGTAAACAAAAAATAGTATTGTAAGGGATGGGGTGGATGGTTTATGGATCCTGCCTTCTGTTTGGGTCTGGGGGGTGGTTGGGTCAGACACATTCAGTCAAAACTACAAGCTACAGGCAAGGCAGGGGCCCCCACAGGAAATATGTCTCCGTCTATTGCCTGGTCGCCTTCTTTGTTCTTGTCCTTGTCCTCCCCCTACTCCTCTCTCTCTCTTCCTCTTCCTCTCGCTCTCACTGCCTCCATGTTTGCAAAGTTTTCTCAAAAGAGGTGTGCTTACCTGAGGTCTAGTTGTAGTGCTAAGGCTCAGACTGATTGGTGTTCAGATAGATAGACAGATAGATAGACAGATAGATAGATAGATAGACAGTGTGTGTGTGTGTGTGTTGCCAATTTAAGGTATGTTTTGCAGTTTGAATAGAAGTGTTTTCCCAATGATTGCAAGAGATTTCATTCTTGAACGAAGTGTCTAATTTAAGAAACAGTGTGTAGTGTTTTGCAAGAAGTGTGTAGCAGCAAATGTGTTTGTAGTTTTGGTGCCTTTTGTCTAAGCATTCACTTTTAGTGTGTAAGCAATCGGCAAAAACTGTAAAGCATTTGTCATTTTGCAGCAAAGGTTTTGACAAAATCATGATCTTCATTCCCTATATATATGTGATCAGAGGTATGGCAATGTTTCATCTGCATGTATAGAAAGATGATGATAGGACTGTGGCTGACAGCAGTGCTCTTCCATATGGCTTGTTGTTGATTCTACTCCCTAAGTGTCTTCGACATCTGTTGCTGCATCTGAATATGTATTGGATATAAAGGTGACTCGTATGTTTGTGATGTGAAAGGAAACCATTATTGGTCTGGCTTGTGAGAAAAAAAACGTAACCTATTTAAAAAAAAACACACAGAAAACGATTGAGGCTAGACTTATATTACTCTATCAATTTCAGTGAGCAGTCTAGAAGACCGAAACGAGATAGATGCGCAATAAAAACTCTAGCGTAATTTTGAGGCAAGATGAAAGAAAAAGAGAAATATGCTACAGATAACTTACATAGTAAGAAGTCTGTTCAAGATCAGCTTTAATGGACTGCATGCCAGTAAAATGAATATTCCTGAGGAGTGAAGAATCTCATTCAGTAGTCAGGAGCAGCTCTCTGGTTGTCAAACACCTCTAGCCCTTTGCTCTCTTTCCTGCCTTAGACACCGCAGGGAGATGATAAGAACTCTGTAATGTCAAGGGTATTACAATTATGCAAACACTCTGGAATAATTCACTGGGACAATTCACATTATCCAAAGTTAGGTTTTGCTAACCTTAAATGGAGAGGTTCTTGAGATTTGCTTCTTGGTGCTGGAAGGGCAATTGAGATCTACATATGGTAGATGAAACTCGGGCAGTGTGTTGGCATTGTGCCAGTGGTTCCCCGTTTTCATAATAAGCTTTGGCTTTGAAAAATGTGTGAGTCAAAGGGGTGAAGAAAGCCTCTAATCAACGATCCAGTGAATAATTGTGCACTTAATTTGCCAATTAGAAGCAAGGCCAATTATTTGTAACTGAGCTGAAAGTATCTCTTGTTCAAAAGCAACATTTTTTGACAGTATTTTTCTCAGTCTTAGAGTGCTACCTAAGCCAATGAGAACTGGCTGGTGCAAGAATGTGATGTGTGTCAACCACAACGCAGGAAAAAACACCCTGAAGCTCACTATCAGCATGACCTGAAGTGTTTATTTGAAAAATAAAATTCAGACTGCAAATGGCTGCTAATTCAATTCTGTGATGTTTTATGTCATGTATTAGCAGAGATATTTATCCTTAATCAACATGACAAGAGCGTGCAATGATCTGTTACATTGCCAAATTGGATTCCCTTTCAAATAGGCTGTATTTTTTCTCCATGACACCATTTGCTTTCAAAAGGTGAATCTAATTATTGCTGATTTATTATCAACACCACCCTGATCAGAAGGCACCTCCACAAAACAGTCTGGCTCTGACTAGCTTTGGTCTGAGGATGTGAATTCTTGTTTAGTTTTACGTCCACAAAATATCTTTCTTAGGCTGTAAGTCAACTATAATGTAAACGGGCTGAAACTGACACATTCTAGAAATAAAATGAGATGTGTTGTTTCGGGTAGCAGTGATCAGCCCTGCCTTGGCTGGAAGTATATTGCCTGGAAAGTGTGTGAGGATTCACAATAATGAGTGGGCTCATTCTGAAAAAAAAATCTCAAAAAAGCTTCCTTCAAAAAAATGATTTCATTTCTGTGCCTCCATTTGAAGTGTGTGCATCCGTGTGAAACATCTAAAAGAAATGGAAATAGGCAGGCAGGAGAAATGCTGTGGAAATACCTCCTTAGCCCTGGCTTGGTCTGGTACAATGCTTTGAAAATTCCTTTAGGGACTGTGCCACACAGAGGATAAACCTCATGGAGAGGAGAGGAGAAGAGAGGAGAGGAGAGGAGAGGGAGAGGGAGAGGAGAGGGGAGGAGAGGGGGGTAGTGAAATATAGAAAGGACAATGGGATAAACCAGTTCTTTGGCTAGATGAATGAGATAACATGAGCTACATTGTGGTACTCTTTTTGTGATAACTGAAAAAATACATTTCTCACTTAGCATTGTTTTGATTTCTTGCCATCCTTCATGACTCTTTATTGTCAAAACAGATAGAATACAGCACCAGTGAGGTGACTATTGATCAAAAACCAATACGATATTTTGGGTGACTGCAACGTCTGGTAGCATATGCTGCATCATCAGTGGAGGAGCCGCTGCCAAGGTTTTCTGATCAACCTCCCCTGGTAAATAGGGGAGGTTAGGATCAAATAATCAGCTATAAAAATGTCTGAATCTATTGCAAAATACTGCAAAGGTCTGCAGGGTACAAGCCAGATATTATTCCACGAACACACGTTGTTGTCAGGGATGGTAACCAGGGGAGGGAGGATTCCCGCAAACTGACAACTGAGCGCTTGACATTCATAACTTGTCTTTCAGCACATGTCAACTCTTACTGACATAATACTCTATGTGTTTTACACTAGGGGGAGACAAAGACCCTTCGTAGATGGACAACCTCAGGATGACATCATGAATGATGTGAGGTCAAGTGTTCTGATGAAAATTAATAAATGTTGCAACTCAGTTGGTCTTTGGTAAGTAAAAAGAACACTGATAAAGTAGTGGCTGCAGCCACTTTAAATCAGCTAACTATTGGTCCACACAGGAAATAATGATGCTGTGCAGAAAAGAAGTCAATAGGATACTTGGCTATTAGTGACACTTTCTGTGATCAGATGTTTGCATTTATGAGAAAATACAATTAACTGCTACTACTAGACTGTTTGTAGTCATGCCTATCCAACATTCCTGTGTGATGTGACTTGAAATGCTCAGCAAAGCACTTGGCAATTGGGGCCTGGTGGTATAATTGAAAAGTATTTTAGTAGAATGTGGGTCACATTACTAGGTTGTATCCTCAGGGACAGAGAGGCACATTGTAACGAGAGACAGAGGGAAAGAGACCCCAGTTAGAGAATAGGACTTTTACAATGCATCTCAATGCTATAACGCCACGTTGTTGCCGAGTGTATGGGATGTGTCAGACAATCAATAACCAATTTATGTGAACCTGATAGATGGATAAAAGGTGCAGCTGTTACATTTCCTACTTGCCATTCACATAATATACCTGACCTTGGATGTTTGTGAGAGTATCCTTCCTGTTCCCGGTCAGTCCTTCCATTCCTCCTGTAAGAAAACATTCTGGGTGACTGGTGCTGCCTATAAAATCTGTGCATAGTCAGAAATAAACCTCTCCACATTTTTTCTTGTTTTTTTATGAATGCAAGTTAACCATCGCATTGTAACATCTTTGCCAGGCAATCTGCCTTGCTACAGGCATGCCTGGGTTGCTATAACAACAGCTGCTGCTATATCTGTCACAGCCGTGGGTCATGGCTAGCTGATAGAGCGCTTATATCACAACCCTCCCCCGCTGTCTGTCTTCTCCCTATCTCTCCATCAATACATTTGCCTTTTCTCTCTCTTTCTTTTTTTGGTCATTCTCACTCTTTATTGACCTTGTTTATCTTGACCAGTTCAGCTCCCACTAAATGAACAATTTGCTCTATCTCAGCTATGTTCTGTGTGAAGTTTGACAACTTAAATACACCCAGGGCTGACTTCAGACATGCAACGCATCATCTAATTTCCCATACGTCAGCTGTTACTCTGCAGTGTTAATAAATGAGCTGGAAACACCAGGGATACCTAATGTGGGTGATTTATAGCCCGCTTCTTTCCTCTCTCCATCACCAGACTAAAAGCTAGTAAGGGAAACATCAGACAAAATGCTACAGAGAAGAGTCAATGCTGCGTTTTCCTCTCAACATCTGACTGAAAGAAGAAAACTGAACTCAATGCACGCTACAGTAGTCTCATCCTCAATGTATCTGCACTGGTATGGCGATTTTGAAGATGTATCCAGTAAAATAAATATTAGTAGAGGCTGTGTGCACACAGAAATCCTTTGGCACTGGCTGTGGAATGCATCATATTTAATAGTTCAAAAGCAGCTCACTCACACAGGAGACACAACATGTAATATTGCAGCATGGTATGATTGCATCAAACACAATTTTTTTCCAGAGCGTTATACTATAGAAAGAGGCACACATTTAGTCTCAGTAGCAATGCTGCTGTAGAACACCAGCAACAGTCGAAGCATCAAAAATAAAAATATTAGCGTATAGTTGTGTGCAGTAAGACTCAACCTAATTGACTTTTATGACAGCGGACATGGGTAAAAACCCCAGATTATAGAAAAGAGTATAGGAAAGGCAAAGACCTCAAGATGAAATCATATTGAAAATACAAAATTGAAATACAGTGATTTCATACATGATCTGTTATTGTATATTATGGTTATATTATGGTTCCAGTGATGCATAAAACAAGAAGAGAAACACATCCGTACAGTATAAAAGCTATGCAATCCATTTTCCTTAAAAAGATGCCAAAAAGATATTGGTCAAATACAAATAAAACTTTGACCCAAAATCTCAGCATGATCTATCAAAAGAGTAAGAATTAACAAAACAAAAAATACTTTTTGTAGAAGCTAACTCAATAAAGTACTACAGGGTGAGCATGAATTGAACAACCTTGACAGCAATAGGCAAGTTGTCTTCCTTGGTCCTTATCTGAATAGTCTATGCAAAGACGATTGATGATGATTACAGATTATAGATAGATTAACTACTAAGAAAATGCCAAATAACTGTAAGCATTGACAGATCCAAATGAAGTGCGGCTAGTGTTTCTTTGTAGATATCAAGTGCCTGACACAGACATTATTCTGTAACCTTGTATAGTGTAAACATCTGATTGCCGATGCCTGGCACAGAGGCACAAAATGAGGGCAATGGAGAAAGATTGAGCACTGGGACATTTTGATTGGTCCATCACATGACACAGCCAATAAAGGGGAGGACGGCTGGCAGGATTCCCGTTGCCGTCTGACGGTAATGATAACTTCACAGTGGCATAGATGAGGGTGTAGAATCTATGACTGCCGCCAAGACTGGTCAGTACCTAAAACAGAAGACATTTTTTTCCCTTATTCAACATGCTGAATAATCACTGTAGTATGTGCAATGATAAACTACATTCAAGATCAAGATCATCTGATTCGCACAAACTGAGTAAAGTACCATACATACATTTAACTGTATCCTTTTGGATTATTATAACTCACTTCTTCAGATCTTCAGGCCCTTCTTACTTTGCATCCAAAACTCAATTTAACACGATTCACACTCCCTCAAAAACACTTCTCAAAACAAATGAGTATTCTGTATGGTGAGAGAGACTGTACATTGACTGGAGAGAGAGTACAAATGGAGGACTTGAGATTAGGTGAGTATTCCAGAAATGGCGGGGATGAAAGCCTTTTGGAGGGCACAAGAGAAAACAAACAGGGTGCTGAAGCAACAGGACACAACTACAGTGCCAGTAGTAGAGGTACAAACAATGAGTTGAAAGAGGGGAATGGTTTCATTGATCAGGAAATACCGTGTCACTGAGAGCGAGTCAGACAACCGCTTTTATTCGGTAACAGGAGCGGCTGGGTTGTCTTTGTGCTCAGAAGGAATGGCTAGGTAGTTTGTCCTGCAGGCAGATTGGTAGAAAAACAGAGGCATGTCTAAGACCCTGTGGTAGTCGCTCTCTGCCCTACACACCTGGGGCTGATTGGTTGAACAGTATTCCCTGCATTGGAACATCTCAAATGCCTTTCTTACAGCCTTGGAGACGAAAGCTTTTATGAGTAAACATTTCCTATTGCTGCCCAGAGCCACAGATGAGAGAACAGTGTGGCCCTAATTTGTAATGCCACACTGATGTTCAGCCCCAAAGAGAATGAATTTGGAAAGATGAAAAAGGTCACTATAATGGTACAGAGAGGGAGCTACAGGCTACAGACTCTTGGCTCTTCTTCTACCCCTCATAGAGAATTCTTCCTGTTCACAAGACATAGAAATCACATTGATTAAGTGGCATCCCTATCTAATGGGAAACATTCATATCTATTAACACCACAATACTCTAAATGTATGACTAATGCTATGTAACTCCATATGTAATGCAAAATTGATTACAGTAAATGGATTTTGCAACTCTTAGCAAATATCAAACACTTTTTGAGAAATCATCAGTTTTGCTGTGTTCCAACTCCCTCAGTAACGAGACTAATGCAATCTAACCTGCTAATGTATCACAGAACATAACCTCAAAACCTTCCACCATCTAGCTACATCCATTAAGCCTGAGTAACTAAGCAGCCAGCCACAAAATAGCCTCTGTGAGTGGGTGTAGCGCCTCATGTACTATTGTGTGTTGTCATGCAGGTCAATAATCTCTGTCAGGTGGCTACAGACTATTAACTCTTTCAGCTACCGGAACTGATGAAGTCTAGATAGTTCTAAACATTCGATCACCTAATGTGATGTAGCGTTGGATCGATAAACGTTACCTTAATGCTGAGTGAGCAAAGTGGGATGGAATTTCTACTCATAAAGCATTAGTCAACAACCTCGTCAAGTGTTGCATTACCTCCCATGTCCATCTGTTTATTTTATTTATTTATTAAAGAAAATCCAGTTGATTGATCAGTTTTCTTTTGTTTTCCAAATTGACAATAAAGATTAAAGAGTAAAGAAGATTTCTTTTCATGTTTTTGCAGAATCATAATATACACCCTTTTGTATTTTATGAGCAAAAACTGGAATTGTTCAGCATAACTGAGAATGTATATTTAGTTTTCTGAATGATCTGTACTGTAACAAATACATCCCGCGGTACATATGCTCTATGCTGCACAAGCGTAAAACATGGAATCACACCTCTTTGTGTGGGAAACCACAATAATTGGACCAGCAGATGTGCTATGTGTTATCCAGGTTTGTACTATTAGGGTCATAAATTGCCTGTCAAAATGTGTCATCCTGGATTGACTGGCCTAGTCAGCACCATGACCACCCGGCGGGAGCTGACTACACAGGTGCATTCAGGTCTTTGTCGGCCCACAGAAGGTGATGCAAAAAGTCATTTTCTGGTGGAGCTGCAAATCCACCTGGGATGTCAAATGGTTGTTTAGAAAAAAAATGGCTGGAGGAGTCAGCAGTGCTCAGAATTATTCAGACCTGACAAGGCAGCCTAAATGAAAAGACAGATTACTGTTGCAGGAAAGTTACAAACTCAAGCAGCTT
>CABFOQ010007581.1:3519-39511 GCA_900660455.1 Gephyroberyx darwinii
GTCAATCTGCAACAAACAATACTATATGACACATAAACAGCACTGGAATTCATCCCAACCTTTGTAGTGTAAGACCTTTAAGAAGCCTTTAAGAAATTTCCCCTCGGGGATTAATAAACTACTTACCTACCTAGTTATTTCAGAAGTGTCACATTTTGACTAAGAATTCATTAGTCTGATTCGTCCTACAGGGCCTACAAGGCTAGCCGGAGCCTTTCCAGCTCATTATTAGGGATGTGCGCAGCTCCCATTTTTCATGGTCGAATGATCGGTGGGTGGTATGAATGAATAATCGATTATTTGGTGCCGACAGTCACAAAGGCTGTAACTGATTGTGCATGCCATCATGAACGCAAAAAATAAGCATTATAATGGGAAAAAAAAACATACTCAAGTATTAATGCTCATTATTTTTTTATTGTTAATACTTAAGTATTAAAAAGAAAAAGTACCATTACATTACTAAAGTACTACTATTACAGTACACTGCTTTTTTCAGCTAGAACTAAATATTGAAAGTAGGCTACCTCAAGCAAAATATAGGGTATTACTTGAAATAACTATTTCCATATAATAAAACAATTTAGTTTTTTATGTAACAGCATGAAAAACTAGAACAGAACCATTTTTTAAAATTGTACCATTACTACATCAGTACTAGTAAAGTGTTAATAGAATATCATTTGTGCATATGGGTCTGGGTTAACTGCTTGTTTGGAGTTCAACAGTTGAAAACACTTCTAATGGTGAATATGTCTCCCAAACATAGACCTTGTGACGCCGGCACAATGGTGAAGAAGTAGTGTCTAAAGTGCACTGAAATATCCCTTCAGTAGCATACATTCAATCTATGGAATCCATCATCCATCACTCATGGATCCAGTCCAATATCCTCATTCAATTTAAGCTGTATGTAAACACAAGCCGGCAACAATAAAAACATGTCTTGTTAAAAAAAACAAATGGTGCACTGGAGTCTGCTGTGGCATTGGATGAAGAAAATTATTTTGGGGAGGAATTAATTTGCTAATTGCCCCTCGGTGGGGATAAATCGAGGGGATTAGTTCCGGAGACACAAGTCGCCATTATCGGGATTACACGGAATCTGCCGGAATTACTGTCACATCCACGCCTAGGAGATGGAAGGAGAAAGACACTCGAAAAGATGCACATCAACGGCTGAGGTCTCTATATCATGATTACAGATCTGGGCCAGTAAACTGAATCAGACAAATTGACCCAGAAGCTTAACACAAATCAAAAAGGGGCCCTCAGTTCAAAAGTCACTGTTGATTATTGACTAGTGGGGTGAGTTGGATTGTCCAGGACCTAAATGAGAATGCTGAGGCAGTGTTTCCCGCTGTATTCATTTAGCAGAGGGGAGGGGGTACACCACAGCAAGACAACAACCACCACTGCATGAGAAAACTTTTCAGCCTTTGCTTGTGGTCAAGGTTTCCACACCAGGCATTAAAGTAAAGAATAAATAATAATGATCAAAAAATCCTTAAAAAACACACCTAAGAATATTTTATGATGTGGAGTAAGTTGTCTGCAGTTGACCCAAGAACATTATGGTGGACTTTTTCTTGTAGCACAGTTAAGAAAGCTTAGGTCTAAACACCCACTTGCCAGCTCATCAAGCCTGTTGCAGACTCCTCTGATTATCTTGTGCGGTCTAGTACAGGGAGGGATTAAGTGGAGGGGCGGGGAGGAGTGTTGCTTTGTAAAATTGCCAAAAGGGTAGCATGACACTTTCTCCTGTGTGCCATCCCACAGGGTGGAAAGGGCACTCCCCAAAGGACACGAGGACACAACACTTAAATATATCCCACATTTGTTTACAGACAGCCCAGCATAGCCTATAACTTCAACCCCATATCAAATTCCTGCATGTGAAGCATCTGATGGCCTTGGGCAACATCAAGTGACCTCTTAATACCCTGTGGAGGAGGTTCTGGTACAGTAACAATGAGAACCTACACCAGGAGCTTGCAAACAGTTGCAAGCCAATGGAAATCTATACAGATACACAAGAGAAATGGAGGGTGAGGGCCATGAACCTCCTTTTTGTCCCAAAAGCTAACAAGCCAAAGCTAATTGGGAACAAACAGAGAACAAACCAGCCAAAGTTGAATGAAAGCAAATAGAGTTTTCTTTGGGGACCAAACAAACAGAACATAGCCTGTTCAATAGTAGGTATTAATAGGTAAATACACTGCTGTTGACAGTGGTATGGCGGTAGGGTTACCACGTATGCAAAAGCAGTACCTTTGCAGGCACTAGTCAACATAAAATACCACTAAAAAAGCTGCTCTAATCCTCAAGATCATTGTTGAGGGAAGGGAGGCTGGTGTGATACAGCAGCATAATTGGAGCAGAGAACAAGAGGCTGCTGGACATTCCAGACGAGATTAGGAGCTCTGACTTCACCTCTGCATTTAGCTGTTTTACAAAACGAATAGGCTTGCTGTTTGTGTCTGACAAGTACACAAGGTCAAGAATGGGCCGGTTGTTTGTAACAGAGTGAGTCCAATGAGTGTGTGTCATTGCGTCCATTTCTGAGATAATAGATTGTGGATGGATTCAGCCTGTCAAGAGGATGGAGTAGTGTGTGTATGACTGATGAGACAAAATTATGTGACTGAATTTCCCTCACATTAAATTGAAGACTACTGATACTACCGATGACAAGACTACGGCAACTGCACATGCCAAATGTTATGAAGACCACCCTACTACTGAGATATTGGACCACTTACAAGCATTATGAGTTGAACCCCCCCATCAGTGGAACTCCTTATCTGCCAATAGCTGGCATCTCATTATGGTGGTTAGTTAAAAGCTATCCTCCCCTAAAATGCTTCACTTCACGCCAATACTCAAACGAACCGCCTCCTTGTAATTTGGATTCGGAAACCCAATCCAACATCCAACTGTTGTGGCACGTTTGGTCCGAGCCAAGACATTGGAGGAGGGGGTTGCAAATTGAGTCGCTGTTTAAAATTCCATACTACCATTATGCCTAAGGTCTGTGCAAACTACAGATGAACAGAGTGTTCTCAGATGTGGGGAACAAGGGCAGCACGCAGGAAACCAGATGGAAACAAACAAGGCATGCATGTGATTTTCAAATACGCTGCCTTTAACAGTGAGCAATGTTAGCTTCGACCGCTTGAGATAAATAATTCATGCAATCATGGTGCTATGGCCTGCAACACTACCTTGGTTGTTGAAATCCACCTCTGCACTGCAAAACAGAAGGGAAAAAAAGCCAAGAGTGGAAATAACTGATGCTCCAATTTAAGGGCAATGCATTCATGGGATTATGAAAGGTATTCTGGGGATTGAAACGTCTTGTAAGAAACGAGTCTTTTAACTGGTAAAACTGCAGGAGGTGATAATATTGCCTTGTTCGCAGCACATTCTCCAGAAGCCTGATAATGATCAGAGAAAATAACAAACAGAAAAGTGCCGCGAAGTCTGGGCAATTTGTTGTGGCAACTCTTTAGCGTGCCAGGAGTAGGGATGGCGGTTCTGTTGACAGGATGGCAAGGTCTACTGGCGGTCAAGCAGCACTTTTGAACAACATAACCTGTTACGTGACAGATAGGGGCAGTGGACCACCTCTACACATGGAGAGAGAGAGAGCAAAACAACTCTGAGGAAACTACCTGACTACAAGATGAGGGCGGTACACTGGTATGCGATACCAAGAGGCAGTCAACCGTCCATCACAGGGCCATTAATGAATCATGTCAAGGCAGGTAGGATTATATTTGACTGCATGGTGGAGTAGAAGGATCTTTCTGTAAATGACATGATGCGCATCCACTTACACCTGGCAAGGGTGGGCAGGAAAAGATGGAGGGAGAGGGAGATCCCGCTTCATATAGCTCAAAAAACATGTTTCTAAGGCGATCATGTCTCTGGGTGATTTACCCTTTGATTATTTCAGATTAGACAACTTCGGTGTTCAGGATACTAGGCCAGGGGCATCATCATGAAGGACACCATTACAAATTCTAACTGTGCTCTTCTGAGGGGCACTTCTTGTAAGACCCACTACTGGTAACGCGATAATTGTAGTCATAGAGAGACTGCTTAAAATTCAGAGGGCAGAGGCAAGGCGGGATTGTGGTCTTTTGTTGTAGAATTTGGGAGAAAATTAACATGAGAAGAAGCAAGGGGGCCAACGAGTGAAGCTGGATTTTGTGTGGCGAAAAACCAGCTGGTCATGGCCCTACAGTATGTAACAACCAGTTCCACTGCCATGGATGGGTTATGGTTGGCTTGGCTCATAGGGTTTGGCTCCCAGTGTTGCTTCTGTATTAATTCAGCAGTGGTAGGCCACCACAGCAAGGAAATGGCCACCCTTGGTAAGAAATCTGAAAATATTTATACAATTTAGCCAAAATATGAAGGCTGAAGCGAGTGAGAAAAACCTCTTTTGTTGCCGACATAAATCTAAGAACATATACTTTCCTACTGATGAGACAGCATGTGATATTGAATGCATCGTTTGCCATTAATCCCTCATAACAAAATGGTTAAAAAATATATATATATATATGTAACATACAACATACATCAGGCTTTTTCAGAGCCGACTTCGGCTTGAAAGGTGTGCGATTCCACAAAGAGAGATTTTAAGCCTTAAGTGTGCATTATCCTCCCTCCGAACATCAAAAAAGATAAATCGTTGTTTTAGGGGATTTGTGACAGAAGCGGTGTCGTTCTCTAATGGTCTCCTGCTGAGCTGTCTGGGTGAGCACCGCTGGGGATGATAGGAGCCGCTGGATCCAGCTTGTCCAGCTGAGACTGGGACCAGCTTGACCCTGACAGACCCTGTGCTAGCACATCAGAAGATGGAAAAACACTACTGTAGGATAATCATTAAGCACAGTTTTGAATAACATGAATGTATGCCAGTTTATGCCAGTTTGTAATTTGCCATTTCTCATTTCACATAACTCCTCTATTCTCTCAACACTGTGGCACCTCGTGGACTGAATGAAGAATTGGACATTAGACCTTTGCTGTGATTCATATTACAAACTCTCTATTTGTCCCTGTAACCCTGGACAATGTGTGGGTACATTGTTTGCTTATTTGTTGTATCTTTATTGATGATAAAAGCCTTTTAATACATAGACTCTGACCATCTCACTCTGTACTGTACTGGTATTTCAATATGTTTGTTTTACTTCCCCTGACAATGATTTAACTTAGGATCTACTTTTTTGTGGGTGGAGACAACTGGGTGTACTTTGGCCTTATACATATGTATGTATACCTCCATTTCCCCCTCACTTTTCTGTATGCCTGATGAAGACAGATTGGGGTCGAAACGTTGCTGACAAAACTTGAATAAACAAAAGGAACCTCATCTGAGAGGATTTTTGTTGTTAGATGACTTACAGAATTATATTAGGTCTATACTCTAGGTGGGGAGGGAATAGTGGATACAGTGAAACATATGAACAATATAATCATCTTCATACCATTGTGCTAATTCATGTTGGCCCTTTGCACATTCCCGTTGGCATCCACTTTTCATTTCACTGCACACCCTGTGTGTGAGAATGTGACAAATAAAGTTCTTGAATCTTGAAAATGAAACTGAAATGAAACTATTCTTCATTTTGCCAGGGATCCTTGAGGTTCCCTGGTGGTCCCTGGACCCCACTTTGGGAACCATTGCCCTAGATGCACTTGCACAGATGTAGTCCCATAAACAGGATCCAAATTGGAGGGAAGGTAGAGGTGAAAAAGCCATATCATAATTGTTCACAGTGACACAGTGATGTTGAAATGTTGGCTGGGTCTCCCACCTTTCCACTTCATTAGGTGAAGAAATGTACTAGAACCCCATAATGGTTTGGTGCAATCATTTTTAACACAGATCACAACATTGTATGTGCTGAAAAATTAGCTTGTGTACAACCTGTTTTGTTTCTACATTGGCCTGATTCCCTAGCCTGAGTATCATCCTGTTTGCGGGCTCTGCGGCGTTCCTCGCTCCACTCCCCCAAACAGAAACCGCCAACATTCAAACTGTATTGCGTCTGCATATTCACCAAGAAAATAAGCGGGGACGATGATTGGTTAACAATGTTGTGCCCTTTTCCGAGGAGGCGTGTCATCATCATCATCAACACGGCCGACTCTGAACGAACCATCGACTCCGCGATTACATCTGTTTATTGCTACGCTCAGCCTTTCTGCAGTCTCCTTTCCCCAGCAGTAGGAACCAGCAAGGTGCTAAGACTTGTTGCCATGACGATCTTTGAAAATATCTGTGGATATCGTGCCGTAAGCAACATATTGTGCAACTGAAAAATAATTAGCATGTAGCCCCTCGTATGTGTGCGCATTTCGCACTGCCTTATGACCCCAAAAACAACAACAACAACACCAACACCAACACCACATAGACAAATAGCTTGCATTTTGCATGGCTTTACGATTGGTTCCCGGTGACAAAAGGTCATGCAATCAGCAAATACTCCGCCCGCTGACCCTGCTTGAGGTCACTTCATTAAATGACATCGGTGCCAGACGGTTTGAATGTTGGTGGTTTCAGACTGTTTGATGGAGTGGAGCCTGCAAACAGGATGATACTACCACTACTGATAACCATCTTAAAAACGACACGAGGTGGTGGGAGGTGTTAACCCTTTGAACAATACTAGGATGTTTCTGTGAGTGAACAAGTGTCTCAAGGTATCCCCAATCAAATGAACAAAAATGATAGGCCTGAATGGTTTTATACAGGCTTCTTTGTTTCCTCATCTATGTTTAGAACAATGAGAGTAGGAAGTATTGGGCTAGCTTTCCCACTATTCAGTTAGCCATTGGGTATGAAAGCTTGTGCACGTGCCAATGTGATCCAGTAACACACACCCACATACACACACACTTCAAAAGTCAGAGTGTGACTGCCAGGAACATAACCAGCCATCAATCCTTGGACAATAACACTTAAAGAGGTGGAGTGTTATTAACTTCCAAGCAGAAGCAATGCCATGCCACAACCTTTGCAGAGGACAGGCTTATCAAACGCCTTCTAACTTTCATGCTATAATGACAACTGCTATAATGGCAACTTGGCAAGTTTTTGATATAGTGACAGCCCCAGCACTGGCTCTACAAATCATACTAACATGCAGTAGATGCTGAGGCGATGCAAATGAGCAGCACTGCCTGGGGCAGGAGTGGGGATTTGCAACAGGGTCAAAAATCAACATGAGACCAGAGTAGGCTGTAACAAACAACAAAAAAAAGGGGATCCTTTTTGCTAAATTGACCCATCTACGTTGCCTGCAAGTGTTAACTGTGTATCATGAGGGTTCGGGTTCAAGCAGCACTGGCTTGAGGAATGTGACAATCTCTATTCAGGTCAAAGTCCAGGCCAGATAGAGCACAGCAGATTGCTTCAATGCTATCTGTTAACTATCCACTTTGATTACTTATAAATAAATGGGGCTTTGAATTTTAAAAAGAAAAGTCCTATTATTTTGTAAAGTAGGCCTCCATATTAGTCTCAGCATTCATGACAGGTGAAGCTGACAGGTAGTCTTTGATTTTCTCTTGCTTTGCATTTCGCCTGTTTGCTCTTTGACCCCTTTAGACCATGGACTTACCTCAGCCTTGATTTGTATTCTTACATCAGTGCATAATCTAAACAATTTGACAGAGGAGCCAGTTTTATGAAATATGCAGGCGTTGTGACATTGCATGGAAAGCACACAATGCATTAATCATTGCACCGTATGCATTATACAACTGCCTGCTCTCAACCACACGCACACACTGGCCGTTTTCTGCATAGAGGCCCACAATTCACCGGATAAGTGGGTTAAGAAAACCTGGCTGGGTTGGTTGGACAGGCTCAGCTGTTGTACAATACCAGTGATACAGTGAGCATGTTTGGCTTTTCTCAAAAGTGAGCCTAATGGTGTAAACAGTCCAAAGCTGTAGGGGAAAGCGCCGCTTCATTTTCAAGAGCATCGCATTGGATCGCTCCCCAGCGTGGCAGTGTCAAAGGACCGGAGGCAACATCAGGATACTATGTCCTTCTCACATTCATGCATTTGATTCAGTGAAGTTGTGTTTATATCTGTATCGGATGCACGAGCCACCCACTCTGGATATGCGATATCTTGCAATACCAAGTATAAGATTGTAAATTACAAGACTCACCTGAGGAACAGGATATGAGGAAAACGCTGAATGCCAGTTTGGTCGCTGATCCCATTTTTGATCAAATGACAAAATCCTTTATTTCGGTTAAATCCCGAAGCGACGACTCCCAAGGATTAGCGTCCCTAACCTATCAAAGCGTCTTTTTATAGCAGAGAGTGGATCAAATGAGTGATACCTGCGACACTGAGCAGGACGAGGATTTGCCTCGGTGAAAACATCCACTTCAAGTCGCCGAAGACCAAAGATGACAGAATATGCGACCACCAATAAAGTAGGCAATGACACTGGTCGTTATGCAATTAGACGTATTTGACAAACGAGGTCAGTGAAAACGCGAAGAGGGCAGCCCATTTCAAAACAGCATTGTCCGAAAGGACATCGACAGCATCGCCGATGACATTTTTTATCGAATTGCATAGATTAACTGTACTTTCAAAACATTGAAGAAAACAGCAACGAGTCGGACTGAATGTTTAAAACCACGGGGTCTAGTAGTAAAAACGTCGGCAGCTGCTCCACATACACCTTCCCATTTAGAAAAACCTCCCACTTTTCCCCAATCACGCACGGTCAAACCGAAGGAAAGTTGACACCGAAGCGACCAGCTTTCGACTAACGTTAGCTAGGTTAGGCCCCTGCCACTGAAGGCTGTCTGTGTTCATATTATTTTGTCTGCCCGGAATTTTGCAAAATAAGCATACAACATGCTGGCCCAAATAACTATTTTCCCGTGTGACCCAAAAAAAATCAGAGTCCACGCCTCATGCAAAGTCTAAACAGTCGTTCCCGAGTAAAATGTCAAGCAACACCACTGAATCCGCTGGTGGCAATCACGGATCGGCGACCTAGCTAGCCCTGCTATCGTTAGCTGGTTTGATTCGAGCAATTTCTTAACTTGACCTAACGAGTGGAATGGTTAAAACCCAAACAGGGTGAGTAGACGACAATTAAAAAATGAAAAGATGAGTCCTCAATATGGGGGTGGATTCTTCGTGTATCCTCGACATACGATTTCCTACTATGACTGTACTCGGTATTTACATCCCCTCTCTCCTTGTGCGAGTGGACGCAAGATGGCTGCTAGCACAGTCGGATTGTTTTTGTTTTTTCCACACTCATATGTCACTACGTTGCGAAAAAAACTGAGTGACACAAACTGTAGCCAATAGGATACGTCGAAGGAGCTCGAACCGTATACCTCCGCCAATCAAATGAGGTGTTGTCCTGCCTTATGACACATGACGTTTGGAATGACAAATGAACGCCCACTGTCAAAGTATGTTGATTATGGTTGATATCGGCACGGAGAGCCTATGATCCCTGGACAAAGTCATAGTTAAAAAAGTAAAGGTTGTGCTGTGTATCTGTAATACAAGATGAGTTGAGTTAATTTGGCTGGCCAGACCTGTGTAATGAACACAAATCTACAGTAGCTCATTTATTAGGAACAATTTAGGGTTATGTTGTAATATACTGAAATTTATTTGGGAACTTGAATTGGAAGTTCAGAGCCTGGAAGGAGAAATTTGAGCAGGGATGAAAGGAGATAGGATCATGAATGGAGATGAACTACTGCTAGGCCTATCCTCTCCAAGATTTACACTTCATCCATTATAATTTGCTAAGCACATATAGGCTTAAACTCTTCCCATCCACCGCATATGTTGACAGGACAAGAAAATGGAAACCCAGATGAGTTAAAGCCTACATGACATGAGATTGACCTGAATTCAATCACCAATGGACTTCCCATTATATGCAGATCAATTCTGATCCATCATATATAATCCCTCCTTCTATAATCCCCTGCACCACTACTAATCTGTAGTTATTTTCCATTCACTATTGCACAGCATCTGAATTGTTTGGTAGTGCGAGCTATGTATAACTTAATGTTAATACCAGTTAGTAAGTACAAGTATAGCAGCAAATAAACATCAGTCTAGTGACATTTAGGTTCCTTTTATGTGCATTTCATGTAGTCTACCTGTACTTAGAGATTGTTCTGCAAGTGCGTTGGAATTCCCCTGGATTGAAAGTGCAGCATCATTCCAAATATATCAGTGCTAGATGTGAGCATTACATTGAAGCATGTCCCAGCTTGATAGGATTTCAGGATGATTTCATTAAAGGGCAAGTATTGCAACTAAAATGATGATAGTGACAATATTCACAGCAGGCAACTTAACTATTGTAATATTGAAATGATCCCCCCTCATATGACTACATGAGCTCAGAACAGCTTGACATAGTGCTTGTCAGCAAGATTTGCAAACAAATCTACTTGTTCCAATATATGGCTCATGTAATGCCATGCTTTCAGAAGCACTAACACTTGACCTCATTGCTGGATGCTTATAACCATAGTGACTGAAGTTTACCCTTAGTGACAGAGGAAAACTCTGCTGCTGAAAACACCCATGTCACCAAGAGGGGACTGGATTTGAATTTTGGGAATGGGGGTTGGAGTTCTAGCTTATTCAAACGTAACATGTGAGCAAGGGCAAAAAATCCTGGCCCAGTTTCAAGTCACTTTGCCATGAAACTAACAACAGCCCCAGTCCACACGTTCTGCATTTGCTATGTCCATCTTCAGGAACAGCAAAACAGTGGGTGGGCATTCACTAATGGAGGATTTAGCCAACACTTATCTTGCACCAGAACTACTGACCGAACGTAATGTCTGCCAACCCCCTATACATTCATTAGTCAGCCTACTAAGCACCCCTTCCAACACTCTACTGAAACATGTCAACCATTTTGTTGTGGGGTCTACAGGGTGGAAATACCAAGACTGCTTAGCATTCTTCTCCCGGTGAGCTCATTAACTTTTAATCAAAGTTCTAAAAGTGAGAGAGATTATCCCGATGGATTTCAAAGAGTTTGTGCGAGTTGGCAGGCAGATGTCAGGAGGCTGGCGATGCATCTGTTGGAGCATGTCATCACTGTCAGGCCTGTGTCCTTGAATGGACGTACATGTACCTTGTCCTAAGGGATAATCAACATATCCCACCCCATACACACACATACATGCAAACACACACAATACCAAACAATGCACCCAGTACAAGATTTAATTGAATTTAAAATGAATTCCAAACTTTGGCTGATAAATGCAATGTCAGGCAGGTCACATAACATATGTATATACAGACATAATCATAATTGTGGTTCTCAGTAATGTTAAGATGAAGATGTTACTGTTAGGCAGCAAGCAGTTGTTCTCTATGTGCAAATGTAGCTAATCACTTGGTTTAAGCACTAGTAAATCACATTACATCCTGTCCCCTTAAATCAATGTTGAGCCTTGGCACACAGCAAACCTATCCTTCTCATTCGCAGTGAGACAAATGCAGCATTGTCAGACCGTCTTCTTTCTTCATCATTCTAGTAGAGTTAATATAGTCCACTACGATCACAGTCTCTGTGATTGGTTGTCACCTCTCCAGTAGTGATTGTTTGCACTTCCCATGGTCTGACAGGCACATCATTATTTTTGACAAGGCTGAGCTGTACATTTGACCTTTCTTATGTGATACCATGATGTGCATGTACAGACTGCATTGTGGTTATGATACAGTCAATCTACCCATGCATGCAAATCTGTGCACAGTTCCTTATGTAGTTGAGAACCTCTTTAATGCATCATTACGACAAAATACAATGAGTGCATTGCCATCTATAGGTATTTCGATTTCAAAGAAAGATTCAATGATTCATGTAAAATAATTTCTTTTATCATAATCATGCATCCCGGTCGCTATGGGACATTCTTTACACTTGCGGGGTTGGCAAAATAGTGTCATAGTGGCACACTAGTAATGGAAGAAAGTGAAGTGGAGAGTGTGGTGCCAGAAAGAGCGGCAGGGAGTAGAGGTGACAGAAGATTATTGGTGTGACCTGGGCAACACGGCCGGATTACAACGATCGTGTTCAAGATTGCACATATTCTGCGCAGGATTACATAGCAAATTGAGAGGTTAAATGCACATTTTGCAATTGAAATTAGTATCGCAAACATATCTATACGTGAATACAGTGCCCTGTAAAAAGCAGCAATGACACTCCTGCTCCACTAATCTTAACCAAGAGTACAGTACATCCTCCCTGACGTTAGCTAGGAGTGTGCTTGCGCATGCGTGTGAGTTAATGTTTGTTTGTGTTTCAGTGTGTGGGATACGGGTTTTTGAAGGCTGATACCAATACCAATATTTCTGTATTGAAGCTGCAAATATACAGTATTTTGTGCCAATAGTCAATATCTTTAAATTTGACAATTTTTATGCTGTAAAAATGTTTCCCCCCAGAATTTTATTCTTGTCAGGGTGGAAACAGCATTTAGATCATGGGACACTAAAACTCTCCATTGAAACCCAGGCTAATGAAATTCCTTTAGGTTTCTTAACAGCTGTTTAAGGCAGGGTGACCCCCCACCACCTGTGGTAGAGGAAACTCTGGGGTACGTTACTGATTGACAAACCGTCATATCAGAGGTTGATGACATGACTGGTTGATACCATGTCAGACTGGTTGATACATACCAATACTCTATTGTCCTAACCTGTCTATCAGGGAATCTTTCTACATTCAAGAAAACTCTGGCAACAAGTTATCTGGCATCTCTCCGGCGGCCTTCCCACCCACACACACACACACACTAAGCTCATATCTAAATGTGAAACATGAAACGCAGTTAAACCAGTTGCTATAGCGCATGTCATTAACCTACTACACCAGGAAGGCCCAGATTCAAACACATTTCATGTAAATTGACATTAAATGAATTTGAATGTGAGACTTTGTTTTCTTTGTAGGGAAATGCTCTTTCCCACGGAGGTCGGCTACATACAAGTTGACAGTAAGATTCTGGATTTTTCTCATTCCCATTGGAGTTTAACTTCAGAGAAACTTATGTAAGAAAAAGTTATGTAGTATAGTTTAAACCTGGCAATACACCTTGGGAATTTCACCCAAGGGAATACCACATATGTTGACTACCAATAAAGCTAAAACACAGGTTCTTTAATAGAGAAATGAGTGAGAAGAGATGAGGTTGCAAATTTAAGAAAAATCAAGTCAATTTATTAAAATAATGAAATGACTGAAAAAAAGAAATACATTCATTATACATGAGTATTTAGCAGTATTTAAAAGTCTATTAAGAGGCAACCTTTAAAAACAGTAAGCAGCTGTTTACTACCAAGAGAATGCTTACCATAAGTCATCCACACACTTGCATTGTGCACACTGTAGAAAGTCCACAGGATAAAGGTTGCGTGCAATGCACACTTACACTTACACACTCACATGCAATGAAGAAGGAAGATTAGGGGAGCCTATCAGTTACAACCTCCCCCTTGGTACGACCACCATCTACTCCAGGAGTGACCAGGCCTATGAAAGAGCCAAAGGAGTGCATCAGTCACTTGTGACAGTTTATTAAGTACAAAAAGCACATCTCTAGCTTCACAGGATCTCCAGTCCCTGAACAATCAGCCACAAAATGATAAAAATCACAAAAATACAAAGCGGTTCCAGCACAAAAAGGGAAAAAGACAAGACAAAGCACAAGTGCAAAACAGAAGCTACTGTTTATTCTTTACATTACATTACAGGCATTTAGCAGACACTTTTATCCAAAGCGACTTACAATAAGTGCATTCAACATAGGTAGGCACGAGAACTACTAGTCACCAGAAATCATAAGTGCATTTCCTTCCTAAACAAGCATCCAAGAGTGCTGAAGTAAAAGTGCAATAAGTTAGCTACCTACTTTTTATTTAAACAAATGAGACAAATAAGTGAAGCAAATAAACAAGAGCTCAGACAAATAAGAAAGAAAAACCAACAGTAATTACTTGACTGAAAACTCTTTTAAGTTACTAGTAACCATTTGAGGGGAACAATACATTGTGGGAAGGAGCTTCACAATTGGCAGTTCATGTAGCAGTGACATACCTTTTCATCACACCAGTATTTGCATGCCACCGTTACACAGTAGCAAGCCTAGAGGTAGCAACATGGCGGCTGAGGAAATCTGCAAATTTGAAGCTCTGGAAGATGGTTAAGTTGCTACATGCCTTCCTTTGCCACGCACAACTGCACAATCGGGGGGAGATGCCAAAAAACCATAACCCACTGCTTACATGCAGCTTATATAAAGGGGGAAGCAAATTGGAGCAACCCAGAACACCTGGTGTGTGTCAGTTAGTGGGTGTGAACCACATATTAAACAGATATTACCGATCTTAAAGGGGTACAGTATGTCTCTCTGTTACATTTGTATAACTAAAACTCCAATTTGCATGCAGCAAGTTCAAATTTACTTAGCGCAGTTCTTAGTGGGAGTAATCTCTCAACTGGGAAAGTCGACGTAACGTTTTCTCTGTATTGTTTTAACAGCTCCCTTATCCCGTACAATGAGAAACAACCAGAGGTCATTCACCTGACCTTGACTGAATTTGTACTGGTCAGATTGATGCGTTTGGCAATACTTTGGGAAAAATTTAATTCTCGTATTACTGTTAACAACTCATAATTTACCATATATTACATTTTATTTCTGTCTAAATGCCCCGCAACAAGGCAGGTTGAATTCAAAGGTTTACAGTTTTCCTTCACTCGTGTCTGTGCATAAGGCGGCTACTTCTCTGCTTTGTACCCTGACATGACTACAACATCGTCATGTCATCATCAATAGAAATGCAATATCGTTGCAATATTACAGAGGGAAACAGCATAACCTCACAGGAAGCCTCATGTTGCTGTTATACTCAACCTTCACCCAAAATACATTGCAATGCACTGCAATGTACTGTCAAACATGTTTACTGTAATTTATATTGTGTTTTACGCTACGGTACTGGAGAGATTACAGCAGGGCTTTACCCTGACATTTATTCAGCATAGCTCCCATCCAAGGTGACTCATAATAACACAACCAGTGTCATGAGGAGTCATTTGTCGTCAAAATGTAGCCCAGTATATGGTAATAAACACACCACTGTCTGTTACTGGTTTCTCTAATCTCCAAAGGGCAAAACATGTGGCAAATGGATCAAATGAAGACAAATAAATCAGCTACCCTTGAAGAATGATTGACAAAGCTTTGATATTAAAAACCAAAATGTTAGAAAATACTTTTTTCAGGGTTACAGGAATGCATGCATAGTCAACAGTATATATACTCAACAACATCCAAAATGGCCACCTCAAGACATTCATTCTCTAGTCTCCAAGGCAAAGGTTCATAGATTTGACTATGAATCACATCGTTGATATAATGCCTTGGAGATGTTATTTTCCATGCTTTATGGAGCTCAATAGCAATGCTAAATAGCACCGACGAGCTATTAAGCCAACAAATTAGATTTGGTGAATTGCAGAGAAAAAAGAGCCAGAGCTGTCATTCTTGAAATACAATTGGAAGGTCAGAATACTTTCCTGCAGTATTATAAACACAAATAAAAGAGACATTTCAGGAGCAGAGTTTCATTCTATGATCGGCCTCTGCCTCTGTGATATTTGATATGTTACGCAACCCTCAGTAAGCACAGCTCCTACAGAGATACATATCAGCCAAAGACATACAGCCTGTGGTGAGTGATTTTGTTTGCCAGAGGGACCCAAGGGACTTTTTTCTTGAGGCAGGCGCTGCTTGAGGGGTTATTACAGAAATAGCATTTAAAATGAAGGCTCGCAGAACACAATGTTCTGTGTTGCTCAAAATGCGCCCTTTACATAACTACTTGGTGCTCTACGCTGTGTTGCAGGCTTTGCTTCTCACTATGTCTGTTAGTTAACTTCACGTGGGAGCGAGAGAGTGACAGAGACAGAGTGTGTCTGGGATTCATGAGGACTGTTGTTAAACAGATATGCCACCCACAAAAAAACAAACATTTCATTGTGTTTCTTATGATGAAGATGTATTGGATAGTATTGTTATCTTTCTGAAAGTCACAGTCAGCTTGTTTCTCCTATTGCCTTCTCTTCTCTCCTATATAACATGCTAGCAATTATGTCTCTGGATCACCTGCATTAATAACGTAATGTTAGCATGTAACAAGGCAGCTGACCACTGGAAGAAAGAAGCTAAAGCGGATGATGCTGTTCAATATAACCATTGTGAGACGCAGCTCGTTCTATCGTCTATCTGGTGCTGATCATGTGATCAGACTGTCCCATACTGCAAAAAATACATTTTACATATACTAACATTTGTATAGAGATGTGTTTCAAAATATAAAATACAAAAATACCCCAAAATTTAATTTTACATATTGAAATTGATCAAATTGACATTTGAAATATAATGTGGACACTAGAAATCCATTTTCTTCCTCTATGCTGTTGACAACATATTTGCGCAAGTACACTATATCCAAAATATATTTATGCCACTCAAACAATATTTCAAATGAATGTCATTTCTATGTTGCCATTTTTTCTTTATTTTGAAAAAACTCTCTAAGCGTATTCTGAAGTATACTGTATGTGAAATGTTTGAAGATGAATGTGGGATGCTGGCTGTGGCTCTCATCAGGCTGTGTTAACTTAGCCACTCGCCTGTAGCTCCAATAAAAAGCTGAAGGCTGATGCCAAGTGGGGCAGTGGCCAAGGACTGGCAGCCTGGCAGAGAGCAGACCACGCACTTTCACCGCCATAAATTCCTCACACCAGGCATTCAACTGCTGTTGGACATATTTATCTTTCTGGCTTCACTATTAGCTTTACTGATACCGGATACGCCTGCACACCTATGTGAATGTGCCTTTTGGTTATATTCAGTTGTGTAGTGTTATTGTAAAAAGGAGGTTAACTATGACCTCTAGTCGGTGATCATCATCAGACATCACTACCAAAAAAATCAATTATATTTTCAGAAAAGCACTGATTGCAGCATTGATTTCATTGATGATCAGATTTATGTCAGCTTGAAAAAGTTGGTTAACCTATTCCATCTCTTCAGCAAATAAGGTGGGTGAACTGAGCTTAGGTGCATTTAGTCTCTTATTTGTCATAATTTATTGCTAATTGCTAACTAAGTCTGTCATAAATGTGATTTTCTATCAGCCTGACCTAGTTAGGCCTGTAAAGTCCTTTTAGGCTTGTTTGTGATAAAGGTCTGTATAAACAAACTTGGCTTGACCATCCACAACATCTCTGGGTATATGGAATGATATTTCAGAAAACTGCTCTGTTGTTCATTGAAGGTCATGGTAACCACCTCATCTCACCAACAGAGTTTAAATGATGAAGAGCAAAGAGTTGTTCGGCTCGGACGTGTTCTCCTCTGTTGCCCTAATGAAATATGCAGAAGAGGCTTTGTTGAATTTAGAGATTGGTTTTAAAAGAGCTCTCATGAAAGAGTTATGATCTGCCTTTCAAACGCTTCAAACTCCCCGTGGTAATCATCAGTATGTTGGTAACCTCTGTACGTAGGCCTTCCCTCTATAGGTCAGTGAGTTTGAAATGAGCACTTTTAAAGTTTCAACACCTGCCACCTTTACAGGTGCCAAGGAACACAAAGAGCAGTACAGGATTAGGCAGGAGAGGTTATAACGGGCATGGGTAAAGAACGGCATGTGTGTTATCTTTTTGCCCTTGAAAGGTCATTCAATCCCCCCCTGCAGTGTTGTCGCCCCACACCTCGCTAGGCTGTAGATGCTTCTAGCCATTTGTGTGTTTATCTTTGCCACTGGTCGTCAAACTGGCTGACAGGGCTGACTGCCTACGGTGGGTGAGAGAGTTGTGGTTTCGGCTCCATGACGCTTTCTAGACCCAACACTGCTAAACCCTTGTGATGTAGCCAAAGTCTCCCACATACCATCGCCCCATGAGCCCATCCATCACTGGTCCTTGTCCTTTGGTCGCGTTTACCTTGCCGCTCCGTTGTGGCCTTTCATAAGGGTGTTTTATTTGCTTTTACCAGATGTGTATTTGCAATTCACTGTGAGTCTACAAAGAGTAGTTTCAGATCAGTTCCTCAACACTCCTCAAGTTGAGCTTTGGAAAATAATCTTCATTTGGATGAAATGTCCTGAAGCTATGTCCAGTTAGAAATGGTCAGTAAATATAAGATAATTTAGAAAACAGGGAAAGAGTGAAATTGAAGTGACACAAAGGTTTTCTTAGGATTTAGAAAGGAATCAGCTACAATTCCTAATAAAAAAAAGCAAACGGCCATTCAAGCGTAATGCAACGTAGCTGAAATAAATTGCTTTCCTTGTTTTTCTTCTGCTCCTAAATTTCACCACCTCAGCATGGTCCAATCCAATTCGAAAAACATCAACTGTCAAAATATAACATAAAATGAAAATGAAGTGTGTGCAAAGTAATATCTGCTTGCAAAGTAAAACAGTAAATCGTAGTGTGCGATACTGATTCATATTTTAACTGTCCAAATGTCACTCCACTCACTCTCTCTCTCTCTCTCTCTATCTGTCGCTCTGTCTTTCACTCACTATCTCTCTAGCTTGCCATTTTTGTTAATTGAATTTCCTCTGCAACTGACGGCTTGATGGGCTCCCTGCTGCTGTTCTTTCCACCGAGATGCTATGGAAGTGCCAAACACAGCCCAGTGAGTGGGTGTGCTGCTAATGGCCTCTCTCCAGTAATTAAAAAGCCACTTTATTTCACTGAACACTTCATTGTAACTCTCCAATGTGATAACTCTCTGATGTGTACCTCTGTGTTCAACTCTAGAGGGTACATGGGGAACTCAGCGGGGGATCATATGAGCTGTCAAGTACAAGCCTTACTCCTATTTTATTGAGTTCAAGGTGACTTTGGGATTCATAAAGACTGAATGAGCTTAAATTGATCTAGCACCTTTGTATCCTCATGCTGTATTGTGGCATCACAACAGACAATATATACGCACCTCAGATACAAACATAATCTTACATACATTACAAATGCAAACTGTATGATTCATACACACAGATAAACAAACAGGACCTCTCAGACCAGGCTAGTGCCTAAACTAGCAAGAATGTAAGTCAGAGCTATGGAATGGCAGGGAAAAGCTCTAAAACCCTTGCATGCAGACATACACTGCCTTTCAAAAGTATTCAACCTGCTTGACTTTTTGCACATTTTGTTGTACTATCAAGTTATTTGTGACATTTAAAAGTAAAGCATCCATTTCCAGTCATTATGGTTGAATATACAGAAGGTGCAGTTTCAGTGGGTTTTTTCCAGTCTATATTTACTATAGAAATCAATGGAGAAATTGGACAGGAACATTTCCTTCTCTATTTTCACAAACAGTGATGGGAGAGTGCTTTTCTCTGAGACGTCAAGACCTTGACTGTAATGTCATCCATAAATGAACCATATATCCCATACTATGTTATTAGTATTCTGAGGAGTCCACCCTACACCCTAAGAAAATCCCAAATAGATGTGTTTTGAAATAACTTAACAGCACAACAAAATGTGCAAAATGTCAAGGGGGTTGAATGCTTTTGCAGGGCACTGTACATGTAAACATGCAAACATGCATACACGCACACACACACGCACACACAAACATATGCAGAAATACACACTCTACATTCTATAATCAGACTCAGCTTGTTTAATCTCAGCATGGCGTCTTTATGAATTCCAATAACCCCAGATTGCTGCTGTAATCCTAAAAGTACATGCATGAGGTTAAAGAGGAAACTGTCTTTCAGATGACTTGAGTGGTTGGGGATATGTAACAGAGGGCAGGAAAGAGCAAGTTCCCTCCCCCTAATCTCATTAACCAATTAAGTGGTTGGAGAACCACCCAGTAAATACTACTGTGGTCTATAATTGCTAACAGCCTCAAGGTATTTTGACCCCAGGGCCATGCTAGCGAATTGAGTAACCTGAACCTTCCTGTAACCTATCTCAATAGAATCTTCTAAAATAAAGTCAATATTCTGTCACCTGTCACGCCTATGATTTCATTGGTCATAGGGAAGAGACAGTTTCCGTTGATAGTTCTGAAGTTAGATTGCTTCAACAAATTGTGATTGAGTGGTGAGGCCATTTCCTAACTGCGTGTATCTAAACACAGCCCATGGAAACACCTCAGCAAGACTGCAAATTGAAAAAGAAAAAAAATGTCAGAATTGAATGAAACACTTTCAAACATTTCCATTAAATAAGCCAATGGATTTTGCCGTCTAAAAAGAAGGTCAAGAAACCCTCAACTGAAATATAATTTCCTTGTTCCTTCCTTCCTGGTTTCTATAAAAATTGTGTCTTTGGAAAAGTCATAGAGGGACAATTTTTCAATGCTACAATTCAGTCAGTTGACGTGCATGTTTAACATCAGGCCAAATCAGCACAAACTTTTCTATGGCTATAAAGAATTCTATTATGGCATGATAAAAAATAATATTCTACATAGACAAGTTTGGAGAAACGGTTTTAGATTGATTGATATCAGAAAGATATTTAGGTCCTGATTTCTACTGTTGGTGATGAGATGGACTTGTTTCAGTCTATTTGGACAACTTCTCAGGGAGCATCACATAGTGCAGGCTAATACGGACCCTCCTGGCGTCTGTTTGGAAGCACTCCTGGGCAAACAGCAGATTAATTCAGATTTACACTGAGCTTTGGCAGGGGAAAGGTTCTCAATAAAACCAGTGGGATAGCTTTCCTCCTTTTAAACTGATCTGGAAAACTGCCAGTGCCACACATGCACACACACACAAACACACACACACACACACACACACACACACACACTCTCTCTCTCTTGTGTAGGTGTGCACTCAGACAGACATGCAGCTATGCACTCAAATACACATACAGAGATATACACAGTCAGATGAATGCACAGGGAGACTGTAAGCTCATTCTTTGTGCAGTTGTGATGAGTGACTCTGTGGTGCAGTGCTAACTCGTATCCCATGTCCTGATGTGAACCTAGACACTAGATCTGCCTTGTGGGAGCAGTCCACACACTGCAAAGCAGTTCTGGCAAGTCCCTCTCAAGCATAGCCAGCATCGGCTCCTTTTTAATCTCACCCATCGATCATTAGCCACTTTAGTGCTGATAAAAGAGTCATTTTTCAAACGCTGTTCAATCTGAAGCCCGGCGAGTACTGAGTCTATCCCTTTAACATCTGTCTTGTCAAAGTTAAGACTGCAACCCACCAAGATGGAGATGATGCGACACCTTTCAAAGCATTTGGTCTGGAACACTAATAGCTGACAAAGCTCATTGAACACGCTCAGTTTATACAGTACAGAGGCTTTAACATTTACTGAAGATTGATAACATAACAAGGAACACAAAAGTACACAGTACAGAGTACACAAAATCACTAGTAACTGTTTTTTCTTTTTTCGATTGCTTATCAGACTCAGTTATCGCTCACTCACTTATCAGCGTTGTGTGAAGAGAACACCTGAACTGCAAACATGGCGTATGAAAAGTTATTGTCTAGTTCAATAAAGGGTGTGCCACACCACTACATTTGGCAACAACCATGAAGCTTGAACACCGCGAAAACTGGGCTGATGGCCAGTCAGCCATTCTATTTAAAGGGTGCTCTATCACCACACCAAAGTAGGAGCCCACTTTAGTGTTTTTCAGCCTCTCCCATCATTAACCTCTTACAATACCCCGATTGGCCACTCTCTCAGAATGGCTTTGCTATAACCGCATGTGTCAGCATGAAATAAACCGCTCAAGACTCTTATTTATTGGCTAAACAACAGTATAGACTGATCAGTGACAGCTCTTTCATGTCCCAAGTAAACTGCTCCCCCCTTTTTTATTATGTCTGGCTCATTTTACAAGACCTGATATCACATTCTCATCGTTAACCGGGATTGAACAGACCTGTTTTGAGGTTGATGGTGCCTGGAAATAGTTGTGTGGCTACATCACGATCAGAAATGCAAATGAAATATGACGCCCGGGGCCAAAGAGCCTATCACCACAGGGGGCCAGGCAATTTGAGGAGCTTCTGCACCTCTGAAAATGTAGGGAGAGATTTAGTGAGGGAAAATGAGACCCAAACCTACTATTACTGCACTGTTATTTCAGGGATAGAGTGCCCATTAGTTTAGCAAAGAAATAACGTTGGACCATTTTCGTGGAAACAATTCAAAAGATAGATTTATTCTTTTACTTTGTTTTTGCCTTGTATCTGTTACACTCATTACACACCATTTGAGTGTGATTGAACTAAAATTGGGCTCGTGTTCCGACTTTTAGATCGGCAATCATGGAACTGCTACTGCTACTGGCTTTCAAGCTCTCTTTCCTCAAGATTTTTGAAATGGGAAGTATTTCCCCAACACTGTTAACAGTTTGCATCATTCCTTTTCAGGCCACCTCCCAATTCAAGACGTGTATCCTTGCCACAGCCCGCCTAATCTACATGAATAGCCGTCTTAATGTATTTGAATATCCTCCTATTCAAATTTTCAAAATTATTCAAACGAGCTAAGATACTGAAGTTCAGCATGTCTGTTGATGTTTTGAAAGTGAGAGGCGCCATGACGACAGCTGCCATGGTGCTTTGAGGCGGTAGCGGCAGACTCATCTGATAGACAGGTTGCTTTGTGCCTTATCCCTGGGAACCCTTTTCATCATCCAGGAGCAAAAGGCTCCATAGTTGAACAAAGCTACGGCCTCAGCGCTGCCTTGAATCGTCTCAAAGGGTTGCCACAAAAAGGCCCGCACGACAAAAACCACAGTAAGCATGAACATGTTTTCACCCTCGTTTAGGGGCCTCTCGTAGAGTCTTTGTTTCAACGCGTCGGGCAGTGGAATAGAGTAAACAGCAGTGGCGGGACAACCACTCCATCTGCTAATGGCCTCTTCTCTACAGGCTTTGGAACAGGAAAGAGATGAGGATGAAATAAAGCTTTGGCTTCCATATGCTTATACACTCCACACAGGGCTTTGGTATGACATACCATTAGTGTTATCCGGTGCCAAACCTACCCATCAGAATGAACTAATCAATTGATTGATTTGCTTGTTCCTCTAACCATCTACTGTTATCTGGACAGTCAAGTGTACTGTCACTCCCACCTACTCTTTTCCCCAGATTGTTTTTCTTGGCAGGATGGAGAGGCCTCTGAAATAAAATAATACCATGAGACCAAGAAACCAATACTAGTGTAAATCTTTTGGGCAGGATGGCAGCTTCTCTTGGTGGACTGGCCCGTCCCGACTTTTACTGCTAGGGAAATCTGCCCAGTGATGTATGTGCTTACCATATACACATTGCTTTCCAATCACAGAAGGCAATGTCAGATGGTGATCACATTGGCTTGAAATAGCTGAAAAGAAAAAGCATTCGTTTCAGGAGGTGGAGATTTAACCTTTATTTAAGCATTTCAGATTCAGTTCTGGCAGATTTTTAGTATAGATTTTGGATGAATCCACATTTTGTGAGCCTGACGAATCACTTCACTAGTTTAAGATCCTATGCCTAAAACTATGTTAAAGTAATCTTTAACTTGGTGCTTAAAGCACCTAAGAAGCGATTTGTTACTTTCATCATCATTTACATGTACTGTAAAGCCAAATCATTTTAATGTCCAATAGCTCACCAAAGTCTTGAATCTTTAAGGCCAAAAACAACACAATTTTAGCTCTGACCTGTTTCAGAAAGTCTTTGTGTCCTTTCAATCCATCTCTCTTTCATGGAAATACCATTTGCATTTATGTAGAATGTATTATATTTAAAGACAAGGCAAACTTTCAAGTGATTTTCCATTTTGTACCTCTTAGGTTGTAACCTGCTTCTGCTGCTTCATTTCTGCATTACTGAACCTGAAACACTCCTTTCAAATGCCACAGCCGCCACAATCTATCACCCGATATATCAATATTAAAGACCTTTAAGAGGTTTTCCCATTCTTCCTTTCATCAGAGGCAGATGACTTTGGTGATGAAAATGGAGTCAGGTGGGAGGATGTGACTGGGCTTATGCTAACAAAAAGGCTTGCTGACTAGCCATTAACACTGAGGCCTGGCAGTGATGGATCTATGAATGCTCACAAGTTAATGATGTTTACTATTGAGCTGAGATCTGATATGGCACAATGTAATGGTCCTTTATCCACCAATGGCACAGCCACCTTTATCAGTGCTATAGAGGCTTTGTGGTCATGTCACAAATTTCCTATCAAACACAGTCTGATAAGGTAGATTTGTTTCCAAATTTAGATGACTAAAAACTGTCTTGTCTTTAGTTCTGATCTCCAAAACCCTCTGAGTTGCAGCCTGGGAAGAATGAGCTCAGTTAACCTGAAAAAACTGTTGCTTTTTGACTGTTCTAGCTAACTAGCCAGAAGGCTACTTCAGCAAGTTGACATGAAACTTATATCACTCTAAGAAAAAAGGTTCCAAAAGGGTTCTTTTCAGAGGTGTATGGTTCTATCTAGAACCCTTTTCATCCGAAAAACACTTTTTGGGAGGAAGGAGTTTTCGGTGGTTTTTAGTAAGCAAAGGGTTCTATCTAGAGATCAGGGGCCGTATTCACAAAAATATTTTGTCTTACCACTAAGAGGACTCCTAAATATCAGTAAAAGTTCTTAGCTAAGAGTTTTCTCTTAAAACCTATTCACAAAGATGCTGAGACCAACTTTTAGTAAGGAATGGGGAGAGATCTTAAGCTAAAACAAAGGGCGGGGTTGACCCCTATGGTTGCTATGGATGATGTCACAAGCTTACTTCCTATGCCCACAGTGATTGGCTGATGGGGGATGGTGATAGTGTCAGTGATTTCATCATAGAAATACTGTAGAAGAAGGTATCATGTTGCCATATTCAAATAAAGATTTCAAAATAAAAATGTAGGCTAAGTGTCACTGGTTAAACATGAAACAAAGAATAATACAGGCTACTGACTAGTCAAGTATATGTTCAGCTAACTGTCAGCCTCTTACGTGTCTGGCATCTCATCAACAATTAGTGGATACGAAAACGAAAACCAAACTGGACGCAAGAACAGTTTTTACTTCTTGCCCAATTTGTGCATGAAAGGGAGGACATTATTAAAGGAAAATTTGGATAAGTTGGGATAACTTCAAAAACCAAAAAAGAAGCGTGGGAAAATGTATGCTTGCAAATAAATGCGGCTTTCCCACTTCTGTCCAGAACCACCGATGACTGTGGAAAGCGCTGGTATTCTTTGCAGTCTCAGGCAAGGGCAGAGATTGCAGGTTTCAAGTGACAAACAACTGCCACAGGTAATAGAACATTAGGCCAATTATTTTCAACTACACTAGACCATTTTTATTCTCTTTTATTCTCTATCATTCAATGTATTTAGCCTATATAAAAATGAACATAAATGTATTTATACATAAATGAACCTCCCTATACATATCATCAGATTATATTAATATGTAATCTATAATTCAAAATATTTATTGCATTTATTAGGAGGAGGCTCAGCACCCAAGGCTCTATCGCCTATTGCCTCAGTGGTGTACAGTGTCCTTGGGCACCCAGACACCAGCATAGGATTGTTTGTGATTTGGTCTTAGTGACTTAGGAGTCCTCTTGACTACCCCTAACATTTCACAGATTTAGGAGCTGGTTTTAGCGCTAAAACGCTTTGTGAAATACTCTTAGGCCACAAATTTAGGAGTCCTAAAATTAGGAGTGACACGCCCATTTTTTAAAAAGAGTTTCTCCTAAATCAGCAAGTTGGGAGCTACTTTTAGCCTTAAGATGTTTTGTGAATGCCCCAGATCAGAATTTAATGTTTTTTGTTCGAGCAGAAATGCACAACCTCTTCTACCCGGGGCAGGTAGTTGGAAGTGTTTCATCAGTAGTGGCAGGGTGGCCTAGTGGTTCAAGAGACCATCCTGTTACCAGAAAGTCTCAGGCTCGATCCCCATGACATCCTATATGTCCTGTCAAAGTGTCCTTGAGCAAGGCGCTGAACCTGCTTTCTGCTTATTCTTTGCAAGTTGCTCTGAATAAGAGCATCAGCTAAATGTCTAAAATGCATAATGCACCACAAATATACCACGAGCGTCATGATCCAGATGGGTCGTTTTCGAAGGAGAAGTGAAATGTACAAGGACTTCAACTCATTTTAAGGAGAACATACCATGGAAATAAACAAATTTGAATAATTGCCCTCGATTAAAGACATTTCTGAACCCTTTTTTTTTTACACCCTTTAGGCTCATCAGCAGATCACTGTAAAAATGTTGTTCACTGACACAAAACTATTAAGCGATTGAATAATGCAATAGAAACCCAATGGCCTTATTGAGCGTCTCCCCCAAAACACATGAAAGATAATAAAATAAGTGAGAGACTAGAATTAACAAGCAGGCTGAGGTGCTTCCCACCTAATGTGTGAGCTGACACAGGGAGCACGGCGTAATGGACAGGGTGTCATTTTCAGGAACAAATGTGATATATCTCTGTCTGTGTCTCATTTAGGGTAATTTGCAGGGATAGCTGGATGTGTGTAACAAGTTTTGTGTCAATCTGTCATCTGGTATAGGAGTTTCAAAATTAGAAATTCTGCCCTTTATTTATAGCATCCCCATAAGGCCAGTCAGTGAAGTTTTAAACACTGGAACACAGTGTGAAGCATGATCCCTCCAGGTTTCTTCAAAACCAGTGGGAGATTTCACATCTGACAAGAAACAGCCTAATCCATAGCCCATCCCCCCCATCCACCAATCCCCTTTTCTTTTCTTTTTTTTTTTTACCTCTGGTGTACTGACCTCCACAGCCAAAGTGGTCCTTAGTCTGGTTTCCATTATTAAAGGGTCAAAGAGGGCTTGCCAGGGCAACTCATCCCTGTTTCCTCAACAGGGCCAACCAGGGTTAGCCTTTAGGACAGTTTCAACTAGTTTCAACTAGGGCCAAATATGGCTAGCCAGTGGCTCATGCATTACTTCTGCTACTAAACCCATTTTATTTGGAGCGTTAATCTTTTCAGCACACCATAGCAGCCTATTAGATCTCAATAGTTGCATGTGATGATAACATTTATAGATATAGACGTCCTTTTGTCTGCAATCAATCAACTATTATGCATAACAAAATGTACAGCAGTGCATAATGGTTGTGCGTTACTAAGACGTTGCCAATGCAAGACTGAGAACCGTGCTGTTTTTCTGGCCGTGATGATGACTGGCAGTTCTTAGCAGACCAGGTTAAATAGGGGCGTGCCGACATTCGTTTATACCTAACCATGAGCATTGGGTTTGTGCACGTGTGATAGGTGAATTTATAGACTGAGACATGATAATCACATTTAATATGATTAATGTGCTGTGTATGCTTGTATCATTGTATATTAATTCATTCATATTAACTTTGCATAATTTATATTCATTATATATATCTTTTGAGCATTATAAATGGTTTAACTATGTACACTGTCTGTAGGTTAACTCTTATAAAGGACCCTCAGGGTCCACAGGGTCTATGCTATGCTTGAACTAAGATCAACTTGGGGCCTACTTTTATTTCACCTAGTTTGACTACAAAAGAAGAGAATCTCAACTTTCAATGTGCATACAGTTTTGCGATGACTGAGATTTACAAATCCTAACAATTTTCGAACACCGCATAAACAGGGTTTTATAAATCGGAAGAAAAGGCTGCGTCTGCATGTATCCAAGTTTATGCATTTGCATCTTTAGCCTTGAATCTCCTTGAGTTTTACAGATTTGGCCCCAGGTTGGGAGTTGGCTTGATTCCTCAAAAACAAATAATTCCGTCACAATTCCGTCAAAAAAAAACAACCAAACCCTTTATAGTTAGAGGGTAGATTGGTAAGGTTTGCAAAGAAAGCAGTGAGAAGGACATAAAATATCCTGTTTAATAGTAGCACAGCAGTGCAAGAAGATGTCACACTGGTGCATATTTTCATAATTCATTTGGTAGTTGATATACAGACATGGCATATAACTTTAACTTCAATTATCTCAATAATGTAAAATATCTAAAGACGTAAAGCCACCAGGAGGCAGGATGTGGTGTGACAGCAGCAATAACATAGTAATTATACAGAAGCTAATATGCTATTAATAACTGGCTTAGCCCTGTGGAGCTCTGTAAGCTGGCTAGCAGCACAAAGGGCTGAAGGTCACACACACACACACACACACACACACACACACACACACACACACACACACACACACACACACACACACACACACACACACACACACACAAACACACACACACACACACACACACACACACGCACACACAAATAGCTAAACTCACCGGAGCGTCGTCGGGACCCCTCCATGGTATTTTTAAAGTGGCAAGGTGTCGAGGTCCTGGGACCCTCGTCCAGAATCAAGCGCTGACAGTCAGTAACACACTCACACAGAGCTGACACACTGAGACACAAACACGCACCTTCACCTGCCCTGACTGACTCGGCAGACTGGTGGCATCAACTATAAATCTCTGTCTATCTCTACCTGTCTGGCTGTCTGTCTGTATGTCTGTCTGTCTGTCTCCTCTTGTCTGACTTTCTCTCCTCTCTCTTCATTTCATTCCAGGGAGCTTTGTGTTCTGGTTAAGCAGTGCTCATCAATCTGCAAATCAGGTAGAGTGATATTTAGTCAGCATGCAGGAATACAATGCAGACTCAACAAGACTCAGCCCTTTAGCCTCAGTCCCATAGACCAATGTCACAGCATTGCTGAGCTGTCTGCCTGACTCTGGTGTCAGAATAACACACGCACACACACACACACATTTGTATTGTGAGGACATTCACTGACTTCATGTATTCCCTAACTCCTAACCCGAATTTTAACCCAGTCCTAATTCTAATCTTGTGGAAAAATGTCCCCACTTTCGATTAAGTGAGAATATATAAATATATAAATTTTTTTTAAATATTCAGAGAAATGTTTTTTTTTAAATATATAAATACGCCAAAGGAATATTGATTATGGATTATCATAAGTTAATACTGAATACAGAGTTGAATATTAATATGGATGTTGAGATGAAATGAATGAGGACTGAACAGAATGCTGTGAGTAATTGAACAAGATAATAAAACTAACCAGATCCTACTGTGCTACTGTACTACTATTCACCTTCTAAATCAATTCTTAACTTATTTTTATAGAATTGCTTTTATCTGATAACACAGGACAAGATGAACAATTGTTGATTTCTTTCTTTTCTTTTTATTATTTTACTGTTCTACTTTTGTAACTCTCTATTATCTTGTTTTTATCTTGTGGTGCCTTCTTGTTCAGAATGGTTCTAATATCTTTTATTAGTATGATGTTTACTTTTACTTGATTGTCAAAGCATTTTGTAAAGTCTGTTTTAAAAACCGTTTTAAAGAAGTGCGATACAAAGAAAGTTTATTATTATGATTATGATTATTACAATTCCATGCATAGTTTGTGAGTGGGTACGATACATTGCCCCGGAGGTTGGGGCAGTTTGGAAGTCCGCATGAAAAAGTTTGGGATCCCCTGAGCTAAGACACCATTAATAGTATATTGATGGTAACATACATACAAAACATATATACAATTAATAGTATATATGTTTTAGCAAATAATATCAGACTGATGTAAATGAGAAAAAGTTAAAAAACAAAACAAAAAAAAACACTTGTTATATTGTTATAATGTAAGTGTTAATTGTTTGCCCAATGGTGATCACTGACTAGTTACATTACATACTGAACAGTTCATTGTTAAGTTTTTATTTGCACTGCACTAAGCAAGATTTTGAAATATTTGCTATTTGCCCTAGTAACATTGTTGTTGTTCTATGTTACTTGGCTGCTGTGACCAAGAAATTTCTCCTTGGGGATTAATAAAATACCTACCTACCTACCTACCTTTCCCACATTAAAGTGTTGCGTCAGGTATGGACACTTCTCCGTTCACAGGAAGTAATGAATTAAAATTTAAAACAAAATACAAGCTGTCTCCTACACAGCAGCAGTGAGCGCTCTGTCCAGAGAAAGTTAGACTCACCAATGATAGATCTTTCGCTTCTCTCGTCCCTTCGGCGTCCTTTCATATAAAGCATCACAGACCGGCTGGGTTGGTAAAGTAGGCAATTTACTGATGTGGTATTACATGATTTATGGCTATTTCAAAATTTTCAATCAGTTACATCTCACTGCCATGTGAGATTTTCCTAGTGTAGCTTCAGCACTTCATCGTTGCTATAATTGTGGAATTGAGTCTGACTTTTATACTTTTCCCTTTTTTCATGTCTCTGTACTGTTCATTATGAAATAAGGAATCAGGAAATACTTACTACACTACTACTTATTATACTACAAAATCTTCTTATTCCCGGAATCAGTGAGACAATGAAGGGACAAAAGAGCTCTAATACTTCCTTGATGTTTCTAACACTGTGACCTAACCCTAACCTTAACCATGCATGTCTGAACCGTAACCAACTCTAATTGTGAAACTGGTTCGGTGAGCCATCGGTGTCTTGATGATTAACCTAACCAAAGAAAACCAAAAAATGCCAAAGCTGCTGAATTGTTCAATAACACTTTTTTAAGCAACAGGGCAACTCCTCTAGGCAGTGCAGTGGCTAAATATGTACATGGGTGTAACCCCGACTTTTGAAAAATGCTATTTTGTCCCCCCCACTTTTTTCAATTTTATATGGCAAATGAACAAAATAATGGACCTTTTGTATAGGATTTCTATAAATAGCATTTCTGTATTTATACTAGTCAACAGTGACCGTGACATGACCTGTTGCTATGTTTGGCCAATCATCTTTGTTTTGTAAATGCCAGATCGTAGTATAAGCCAGTGGTGTCTGTGATATTGCATTTGGCCCTATTGCAAGGGCCTTTTTTGCCTTTGTTGAGCCAATCAGTTTTATTTTGTAAATGCCGGATCTTAGTGTAAAGATGCATCATTCCCCCAAGTTTCGTCAAAATTGGGTCAGTAGAGTTATTGCATGATATTTGGGGCCTCTCTCTGCCTTCTATGTGGCACAATGTAGGACCAATCAGTTTATGTTGAAAATGTCTGATCTTAGTGTAAAGATGCATCATTCCCTCAAGTTTTCGTCAAAATTGAGTCAGTAGTGTCTGAGATATCACATGACCTTTGGCCTCTAGGTTGGGTCAATACGTTACACCCTTGGCTATGAATTCTGCATCCCCTGACCAGATATGACACTTGCCGTCTATTCACCAAAGAGGACCAGACAGAAAGCCCAGTTAAAGCTGCACCAGGCAACTTTGCACTTTGGCGGTCCCGAGAGGCACTGAGAGATAACTGTTTGAATATTTGAACATTTGAAGGACTTCATTGCCCAGAAATCATGGAAGTGATGTCAGTTAACTAAATGTCTACCTCTTAGTGTGGAGGGTGGAGGTGGTGAAGAAGTTCAGCCATTGTTGGCGATTCCAGCTTTCTCTTGACTCAGTGCTCATTCGCTGCTGTTTAGGTTCATTTTATTTAAGTTTCAATTTGTCACTTCCTGTGTGCAGAAAAGATTTCCCACCAGCGACCATACCTGACGCTTGAATTTCATTTTAGGCAGCTAGGGTGAATCTACAGTTTCTAAATTAAGGGGATTGGATGCTCTTCTGAGTTAGGCTGAGAAACTGCATGTGTGACATCACAGCCATGGTGCGAAATGTGGGCATCAGTAGCCAGATTCTCAGCTGTTTACATAACAGGTAAGAATTTTCTTTAAGGCCTCATCACATTAAATATTATAAATTTAAATTGAAAGGGTAAATAAAAGAGAAGCGTCCAGTCTGCACCCAAGGAATAGCAGTACAGATGGTTAGAGAGAGGGACAGTACAACGAAACTTGACACTGGCCATGAGATGTTTTGGAAAATGGTTCAACTGATGTATAGTTGTTTTTACACACAGTGCATCTTGTCAAATCAGCAGTGTGTGTGTGTCTCTATTATATTTCTTATCTGAGTTTTTACACTTCTTGGTAGCAGGCAGAGACCGATTTACTGATAACTACTAGCTTACGCTACTCCCATTAAGGGACTGGTTATACAATAGCTGCAACTGAAACCACTATAGTAACCAACTCCAAGATGGCTTTGTACAGAAAAGGTATTTCCCATTCACATGAAGATTCACACTTCACATAGCTGCCACAAAACATTGTTAATGCTGTCACTGAAGTGCTCTCTTTTCACACATATGCCCTGGTACAATAAAGGTGTTTCCATCTGAGCATTTGTGTGAATTATGATATCAATCAAATTAGAAAACCTGCATATAAATCGCAAATTCTGATGTAATTTCCTCTATCGCATAACAGTTTTGAAGTATTCTGTCAATAAAGAAATTCAATAGTAATGGAAATGCATTTGTTGAATAAACATTGATGGAGTGATGTTTGTCGATAAAACATCATGTTTGTTTGTTTGATGTTTGTCACCCATCATGGTTGTGTGACCATTAGTTGCTGCATTACACTATTCTAAAGTGCATTTCTTTGTTTTCATCTTCAGACAGCATGAATTCGGGTCAACATCAGCTGACACAGAAGGACAAGAAGAACTTGCCCAATACTCAAGCAATTCTTGAAATATTTTTTTTCAGTTTGCTTAAAATTTGCTTGACAGTTTCAATCACATCTACTTGAAATGAACCACTTAGACTTCACTTGGCCAAATATCAAATCCAAGAATGCCAAGTTCATGCTTGTGTCCTTGTGGAGAGAATGAGCTTGTTGCAGCGCCTTTTTGTGACTTACACTGGTACATAACTGGTAAGACATAAAAATCTTGCCTAGTGCAGCTTTTAATTAAAATTAAAATTTTGCCATTTTGTCATTATGTCTATTGGCTGTATTTATATGCATATGTAGGATCTTCTATCTTTGCAGACACTTTTTCTAGATTGAAGATAATTCATAAGGAAGACAGTCCACAAAATGAGCCATGGGAAAATGTCTATTTTTGTTTGTAGTTCCAAAATACATGGCTGTCCATGTCAGGATCCATGAGATGTCAACTTATCAATCACTTATTTGCAATTTTCTCCATCAGCTTGATGAATATTGATTACTATTTTTTGTTTTGCGACAACTGTTGTGACATAAAGAACAAATATTTATGGAAATAGCAGTAGCCTAAAAAGACTCATCTGCTCCTAACCCCATGAAGTCGAAAGTCTTGCTCCTCGCCATCTTTGTCTATCTTTATAGTCTTTCGCCCAGAAGGATACACATACTCAGCAGAAGAAAAAGCAACTCGTATGAATAAAGTAAATACATAGGAACACCTCAAGAGTCATTGGACATTGTAACATTCATATAGGTTATAAACACATCCAGTCTTACAGAGCAATATGACTCCATACTGATTTACTGCCTGTTAATACTTGACTAGACGGAGATGAGAGAACCCCTTGTTCCCTTATTTCCTTTCCTAGAACGTCTCTGTCATTGTAGGGTAACGGCAGTATATTTTTCCATCTATTTTCTGTACGCAGTGGCTGCTCGGATTGTTCGTAAAGCTGGCAAATCTAGGAAACAAGGCTTATTCTGCTGTTGCGGTCATTGATTGTGTGTCAAGTGGGATGGGAGTGTTAGCTAAACAGAAACAGAGACAAAAAGAGAAGATCTCGGGGAGGGTTGTTGTTGTTTATACCATCATCTTCATCAGAGATTACAGTGCTAGAGGTCAAAAGGTTGCTCCTGCTGGCAAAATTCTCCCTCCTCCCATTCCACCAAAATGGCATCCATAAAACGTCTGCCAATGATCTATTGATGTATTTTAAGAGATTCACATTTTTACAATAGTCCTTTAAGAAAAGATACCACTATCTAGAATATGGACTAAAACAGAAATAATTATGTACGGGATGTATTCGCTATCATTAATTCTCTTTTGTAATTATCTATATTGATTTTGGATACAGAAAGCTGGTTTGTTTTCCAACTAAAACACTTTTTTTCTCGTCATACACCAAAAAACAAATGCTTTACCAGGTAAGTACTTGTACTAAACAAACACAAGGGCTGGGTAATGACTCAAAGTTGACTCATGACCCAAAGGAATTGTGGATATTCTGGACAAACTAGTATCTAAAGCTACATTATGCTCATCTTTCCAAGTCATGCTGGACATGTAAAGGTGGATTAGGCCAGTAAATAGCCTGCGAAATACACTTCTCAGTTCACAGGGGAAAATAATGTGTAAATACCCTGTAATAGTCACACAGTAATAGCCATACAGCCGTACGCTGCAGCCATGGGAAAGTGGAGGGCCCTAACCATAAGTCAGTGTTGTGAAGACGTAAGTAAGACAACAACACACGCAGTCTCTCCTCCCTACCGCACTAATCAAGCTGCCCTGCAAGTTCTAGCTGGTTGGAACGACGTCACGTTGGAAAAGTGTGTGTGTGTGTGTCTATGCTTTGAACAGCATGTGCCTGCCGTAACACGTACCTGAGTGTTTGTGTCAGCGTGCTTCATATGATAAACTCATATTATATAGGTGTGTGTGTGTGTGTGTGTGTGTGTGTGTATGTGAATTAAATGTTTTACCTCTGTGTGCTGCAGATCTGCTGCCATTCCCACCAGCCACATCCTCTACCGGCACCACCGTGAAGTTGGTGGGCATCCTGAAGGTTCACTGGCCCGAGAAAGCGAAGGTACGAAGAGGTGCTCAGTGCAGAGTGGAACCAGGATGGCGCCAGCTATTGAACCCTTCACCTCCAACAGGAAACAGATTTTTTTTTTAAAAGACTGAAAAGAAAAAGTATCCAAAGGAGCCTCAGATTAAAGAAAGGGCCACCAGGGAAGGTCGTCTATGGCCCAGTCAAACCCACTCACGTGGACTCTTTTTCACATATTGGCAAAAGTAGGAATTCAGGTTGACTGCCACATGGCGCTCCAAAGTTTTTGTTTCCTCTCTCTTTGTGTCTCTTTCTTGTTTCTTGTTTCCTGCCGTCTTATCCTCTATCTGCTCATGAGGCAGGCCAAAGTCCTCTAGTATATCTCTTCAGTCTCTTTCTCTCTTGTTCCTCTGCCTCACTTCTCCCCCCACCCCTCTAGAACTCCAGCCCCATGTGACCCTCTATTTACCATATGAACAGAGTTGTTAGCCCTCTGCGGCTCCTCCCAGTACCCTAGGACCGGCCCACCACTCTCACTCACACCTTGTCTGTAATGCTAAAAGGTAGGGAGCGAGCCGCATGAAAAACAATAGCTTGCAAACGGCAACGTTAGTGAAAAAGAAATCTTCAACTCATATTTTCAGGAGTACAAAGGACGCAAAAACTGTTTCCTTTTCAGAAGTATTGGCTTTCTTTCTCTCCCTCCCTTCAGGCCGGTAGGAGCCGTTTGGTGTCCTTCAGGTAAACAATAAAAAAGGGTGTTTCCTTTCCCACATTGCATTGTGGGTAGTGGTGAAGTGCTCATAGTCAGCATGGGGTGGCATCGTGTGCATGCACAAACACACGCAAAAGACACACACACACCCACACACACACACACTGTTCCACCGAAGGAAACACATTGAAAGACACACTTTTGCTCCTGAATGCTGGCGACATAGATTACAATGGGAAAGGCCTTGAAATAACAATGGACACAAATAAACACGATATTTATAAGTTTGCGGAAATTTTCATCTTTTGTTTTCCTCCTTGATATGCACTGCCAAAGGTATTGTAGACATCTTCTTGGCCAACTTTCTAATAAAGTAGCGCAAGTGAATATAAAGTAAAAAAATGACCAAAAAAATCCTTTATCTGAAAATATATTTTTGCATGTATATGATTATCCTAAACACCAACCACCAGACCAAAGTCAGGGTATATGTAAATGTAATTG
>CABFOQ010007586.1:3603-48881 GCA_900660455.1 Gephyroberyx darwinii
AAACAGTGAGTGACACACACACACACACACACACACACACACACACACACACACACACACACAAGATAAGATACTTTATTAGTCCCCAAGCTTTGGAGAGAAACAAAGTGCGACTGCTCATACAAACACAAAAGACAACAATAGTCACATAAAGACAAAAAAATTACAAGTTTCATTGACAAAAAGTTCACGTGTCCATACTGTCACCCATACATGCTATCTCCTCACACTCACACACTCCATCATACAACAGATAAAACTATTTTTAATAAAACTATATTTAGTGCATATTTAGTTTAGAGTACATGTCTCTACACACAGATCTTGTTCACTGCCACATAATTACACAATCATCACCACCACAACCCAATTTCAATCAATTTCATCATTATTTCTATTAAATCCGTACTGATAAAATCTAAAGTCTTCCAAGAGGTGGATAGTAACCACATTATGTCTCCAGTCGGCGCATTCTCGATGGAAACTCAAGACATCTCTTGAACTGATTTAAACCACTGTGTGTTTAGGATCTTCTCTCTGCTGTCGGCCATCCTGCACCTGGGCAACATCCGCTACAAGAGGAAAACTTACAGGGACGACTCTATCGACATCTGCAACCTTGAGGTCCTGCCTGTCGTCTCAGAACTGCTGCAGGTATTGTAACATCAAAGAAAATGCAAATAAAAGAAGGCCAATATGAGGTTTTTGTCATCTGAGTTTCATGTTTTTGCAAAGTTCATTCGAAATGTTATCATGCACACAGAGGAGAGATATTCAGCATGTTTCTGAGCAGGTCCCAGTGAAATAAGGTACTCAGGATTTTTCTCCAAACACTAGTTTGGACATATGGTCAGGTTGGTTTGGTCAGGTATTTTGGTTTGGTCAGCTATTTTGGTTTGGTCAGGTATTTTGGTTTGGTCAGGTGTTTTGGTTTGGTCAGGTATTTTGGTTTGGTCAGGTATTTTGGTTTGGTCAGGTATTTTGGTTTGGTCAGGTATTTTGGCGTGCATTTGAGTTTAATTACATCACTTCTAATTCTGCTTTCTATAAATATTCTGGAGGCGTAAAAGAGAGGAGGAGTTGATGGTTTAAATGTAAGTGCAGATTGTTGACAGATCCACATGCAGGCATAGACAAGCACACAAAGCCACACAGAAGGCACCAGGCTCAATAATTAACGGGGGCTCGGGGCAAAAATGCCCTTGAAAATATATAAAATGCCTGTGGAATTAGAAATTAGGGAGCAACAAATGCCTTGAATTTTTTTTTTCATTGAGTTGTCAAACAATCACATGTGAATGCCACTACTGTCCCTCGTGGGACCTACAGTAGCGGCTATTGTAGGTGATTCATAGGAGCCTACGACTGGGGGATTCTTTCCAGTGTGTTTTTTTTTTTTTTCTCGCCAGAAAATTACCAAGTATGCAGCCTGAAGCAGTTGGCATCATGCAGCCAGCAGTAGAAAAAAATGCCAACCCACACAAACCACTGTGTCAACAAAAAATAAAGCAATCAATATCGTAACATTTTCTGTTTATTTGCCAGTATGCAGTGCAAACGTGTTATTTCATAGTTGAATAAACATTTTCCCTGAAAAGGAGCAAAATTCCCCTAAAATCAGATCAAGGGAACAGAAAAATGCCCTCTAAAAGAAAACTAATTTCTTACCCTGGAAGGCACCATGCTAAACTACTAAGGAAACTGAAAAACTTAAAGACTTTCCGGACTACACAGGCTGCACAAATGTCTTTGTTCACGGTCAAGCATCTGAAAAATCTGTGACATTTGTGTATCATTTTGTTGCGACTGGTTGTTCAAGTAAGACAGGAAAGACAAGTAAGGTTTTTTTCAAAGGGTGCCATCTGAATGGGATCTAATTGAATTCCCTCATGTTCTCGTAATGATTACTAGTGTATTGGTTAGACATCATGCAGGACTGTGATTTCTGAGGGAGATAGCATTGTCTCATTGCTCTTCTTAGTCTACCATTAACATCCATCAAGTCTATCAAGATCTGTGCCAACTGTCTCAGGTCGGGCATTTTCCTAGGGGACATACATTGTATATTTCTCTCCAATCAAACTGGTCAACTTCCTGGAAGCCCTTACAAAAACATAGAGCCTAATGTTTACAATGTATAAAGCTTACACTTCAGTGATAATAGGGTAATGTGGTTTGAAGTGTTAGATCATTATTTCTTTGTGGATCATTAATTGAGTGACCAGGATGTTTAGAAACACGATTCTTAACTTGTTACTTTTCATCTTGCATTTTTGAAAGCTGTGTGTTTGCACAGGATGTTTGTGGGACAGTGCAGACCTTCAGCTCCCTGTGTCAATAACTAGGATTTAATGGTTCTCACGACCAAGAGCCTTGCTAGATCTATCAAAGCACATCTCAAACCTCTCATCCCCCCAAGTACCCAAATAAACCATGCTACCAATTCAAACATCCAGGGTTCTTCGGTTACAGTTCAAGATGGTGCTGTAAGGATGGATGGAAGCTTCCACCTCATGGCATTGCATTATGTGACAGGATTGTGGTGTTTGAAGGAGAGATTCTCCATTCAGTTGAATTTCTCCCTCTCACTTTAATGGCTAGGTGAAAGAAGAGATGCTGTTTGAGGCTCTGACAACGCGGAAGACGGTGGCGGTGGGAGAGAGGCTGATTGTACCCTACAAACTTGCCGAGGTGAGACGGCTTTCCAGCAGCACTGACATTGCACATAGCTCGTATGCAATATTAAACATGGAGAACTACACAAATCGTTGTCCATTGGATCCCACCTGTGTGCCTTACTCATTTCATCCAAAGTCAGAAATATTCCAGTACATGATCTTGGATCATTTCAACACAGCAAAGCCAGGAGGTATAAATTAACTAACTTATGATAAAAAGTGATGGAAACATGGCCCCACAACCCTACTAATTTCACCTCAGATGAAGTCATATTGGTCAGTATCATGTTTTTCAAAAACGTCTTTGTACCAAGATCATATGTGTTTATTGGTTTGCAGTAGCCTCATGAGACAGACAATATTGTGCTGTGATTTAAGGCTGCAGTATATTTGCTACATGTTTGCGGAAAAAAAGGAAGCGCTGCATTGGCTTCAAAGTCTAGTCAAACTCTCTGCACACCAGCCCCCACTGCATCACAGTCTGCAATTGCTTTAAAAATATCACGTGATTGGTTGTGTTGCCCTGTGTTGCCCATTGCCTTTCCATCTGTGCTAACATCTCATGGTCAACTCTTCAAAATGAATGAATCCTCGTATTCCCTCAGCTGCCTTTGTCACCCTTTCACAGCTGTTGTTGTTCTGAGTGTTTGTCATCACTATTCCCCTATGTTCTGGTTACCTCTTTAATCTTCATGCACCCCGTCATATGAAACTGCAGCGTGTATACGCAAATTTGTATGTTGCGGTGTGTTCAACTATTTTGGACAAGTGTGACTTCGTTGTTACCACCGCCTGAACACTCAACACTGTTTGGCTCACATGGCTAGGTGTGTAGCAAAACAGAAATGATCTTACCACACAGGGATGGGTCTAAACATAAATAGTATATAGGAGATGGAGAGGTTTCTTTCTGTGTTTCATCAATTTCATATGTGTAAATGAATAAACTATAAACTCAAAGGCACACTGCTAGCTCAGTAGCCCTCCTGTTGCATCACTGCCCCATCCTGCCCTGGCTGTTTACAGGACAGTGTGTACCCGTACTGGATCTCCTTCTATTCTCTCTCCAGCGCTTCCCGTCTGTGGCAACAAATGAACACACATGTACACATCGTCATGCGCACACACGGTTCTTCAGTCTGTTTAGAGAGAAGCGAAGGCATTTCAAGCCTCTCTACAGTTTTCATTGGGACCCCTTTCTGAAAACAAACGTGTCATGGTCTGCGGATGAGAGCCACCTGAAAGGCAGAGGAAAGACGGAACGACATGGATATACTCAGTGCAACATACCAGCCAGTCTGAATGAACTGCAGCGTACTGTAGATAATAGATTGATTTGAAAACTGCTCATAGCATGAAACCTCAATATTTGATAGTGGTTTCAAATCAATAAAGTTCATTTTTGCTGCACACATGTTGCCTCTGGCTACTAGAAGTTGAGTTGAAGATGCCTAGACCACAAACTATCCCAAAAGACTTCATACAGCACGTTTCCCATCATCAAAACAACAGCAACATCCTCATAATGGCCATTAGATATTTAGGAGCCATTTCATATGAACAAACAATCAGTAATTGTTTTGGCAGCACACTGGGTGGTCTCTGTAAATATTGCTCCACCAGTCACAACATTCTCCTTGCCTCTTAACTGAAATCATACTACTTAAAAACCTCAAGGAAATCTGAGCGTTTTGGTGATGTGGTTTGTCTTCTCAGTCCGGTTAGAGTTGTGGGACTATTTTAGTCTGAATGTTTCTTCTAAATAATGAAAAGCTTATGGGTCACTAGACAATACTAGACAGTACGTATGAGGTTCATAACATCTTTCATGACCAATGGAAGAAGCTAGGCATGTTTAGTCTGGAGTAGTTACTAAAAATAAAGGGATAATGACATTTTTGCATTCTGAACTTTTAATGCTGTAGGGTCAAAATGTTCCGTGCATACAGAAACGATGTCATATTTATTTGACAAGGATGGTCTTTATGGTGTGATTATTCTATAGAGCAGGGATGGGCAATCATGTGCCATGGAGGGCACGTGATTGGCCACCCCTGCTATAGAGGATTAAAAAATGTTTGAATCTTTATGTGCATGAAAGGATGTATGGATCTCACACACTAATAAGATAGTTTGCAAATTACAATGTAACTTAAGAAGAGTACTTCCGTATCTTACAAATAACGTAAAGTTTCTCATCCGGATATCATCTTGGCTTCCCCAGCTGCTTTTAGCCTTCAGGTTAATATTTTCAGTATGCTAACTGTGAAATGCTAACTCACTGTAGTGTCATCCGTTGGAGCTTAGTAAACTATAATGTCTGTGCCACACTGGATCGGATTGGCAGACAACCTGATGAGCATTAGGCTGGCTAATGACATTAATATTGGCCCAGAGACGTGCTGCTGCGACATGGTACAAGGCGCCAGCATGCATGTGATGTTGCCACCTGCACCAAGGTTTTGGTAGATAATATCAATGCAAGACATTTGTTATGGTAGTATAGCATCTAGGGCTGCCTCATTCTTGTCACTCTCTAGGATAATAACAACAATGATAATACATTTTATTTCTATAGTTTCTATGTGCTTTCTAAGGCGCTCAAAGCAAAAGATAATGTCAGCAAAAAAGAATTACATTAAATCAAAAGCAGAATGATATGACCCATAGTAATACAGAAACAACAATAAGAAGAGATAAAAAAATCAACTGAAAAAATATTTCAAATAGTTATCTTGTGCTTGTGTGTTTTATGCGCCGCTCAAACCTTGAATCTCTAACTGTAATAGAAATACAACTGGCTGCACATCTTGACTCAGACTTGAGGAGGGTAACACAACTTGTCTCATGCAGGACTGCAACAGGAAGCATGAGTCTTTGACCATCACTGCACAAAGACCAAAATATAACCGCACATAATAACAATTCCTGCTTAGTGTTTTGTCTCTGTTGCTGTAGATGGAAGCGATTGTTTTCCCTCACATTTCTCCCACCGCAATCGATCAAATGTTGAAAATCCCGACATCACCCACAGCAGTAATAACAAAGGAATATGTTTATGCTTCCAGGCTGGTACGGTGCGGGACTCCATGGCTAAGTCGTTGTACAGTGCTCTGTTTGACTGGATTGTCTTCAGGATCAACCACGCTCTGCTCAACAACAAGGACCTGGAGGAGACCACCAAGGTAGGACTACAGAGACACATGGACTTAGAATAGAGTGAGGTGGAGCTGAGCTGTCTATATAGACTAGACATGATCATGAGACAAGGAGTTACAGCCAGAATTCATTTGTTTGTTTTGTTTGTTGTGTTTTTATCCTATGTGATTTTAATGTAAAGACTTTGATACTCACTTTTTTTGATACTTTGATACTTTGATTTTCTCAATACTCAAAACTTTGAGTATTGAGAAAATCGCTATACAAATAAAATAATTATAGCGTGTGACTTTATATGACAGATTCTCTAGTATTGGAAATGTTGAAATATTAACTGATACGTAAGGTAATTGAATAAATTCATTCTAAAATGAGAAAAAAATGACAACTACTTTCATAAAATGATAGGAAATAAAGCAACTAGGTTACTGTTAAAGTTATGAGTCATCTTAAGACCTTTACTTATGTCATTTTTGTTATATTGATGAATTTCAGGAAGCAAAGTCTTTCCAAAACAGAAATGTAGCACTTTGGAATGAAAGCCTTGATTTTTTTTTTTCATCATGCTGTGTCATTTCGTCTTCCTCAGCTCTTATCCATTGGAGTGCTGGACATATTTGGTTTCGAGGACTATGAGAACAACAGCTTCGAACAGTTCTGCATCAACTTTGCCAACGAGCGTCTCCAGCACTACTTCAACCAGCATATTTTCAAGCTTGAGCAAGTAAGGCTCCTCATGCATGTTCCTCACTGTAGATACCTGGTAGTTGATGATTCCTGGGGTTTCTCGGTTTCTTATTCAAGGCCTTGACCGCAAGTTGAACTTAGCACTGTGGCCTTTATCTTAAAATAGATCTACACACTCAAGTTCTTTCACTATGACCATTTCCAAGGACATCCCTCATCCTTATCGCACCACACAGTAGACATACATTACAATGACCTTGAAACAATGGAGGAATTCTTCACCACATTATGCAACAGGGTTAGTTGTGAGCCTGACAGCCATATGACTCAACTCAGCCCCTCCCTTTGACCACCCCCACTGTGGATTTATGTTCTCTTAAGTGGACTGATTGACTTCAAAGGGCTTTTAAAGTTGTGATCTGTAGGATTTGCCTGGAAGTCAAACTTGGTGTTTACCTTAAGATTGACTGAATCAAGGGCCATGTCATGACATGTTTGAGGCAGAGCAACAGTTTCTGTATGACACAGAGACACAAAGTCCTATGTGCTCAATGCTTTCTGTATTGTATAAAGGCACTTGTTCACACAGCCTGGCTTTCGTCCATGTCATAAACATGCTTTGGATATTTATCTCCTGTGAAAAGAATTCTGAGAGGTTTTCTTTGTTTTGAAGTTTAAGTTAAGGTCAATAAATTCCAGAGTCATTGCACTGTGAATTAAGGACTTGTCACATTTTCTGTGTTGAAATGGTTTGCTCCTCAATAATCTGGTGTCTTATGCAAGTAATAGCCCAAGAATTACACCTCCAAAGCATGTAGGAGGAAAGCAGGTTTTGAGTCATGTAGAGTGGCTATTTTCTCATCACCGTTTTCAAAACTGCTCTATGAAAAGCAGTTTTTATCTCAACATTACAAGGTAAGTTTTTTTCTGCAGAAATTACCCCTTTGCATCAGGATGATTAGTGTCAATATATTTTATTTCAATTTTCTTATTTCAGTTACTCCTAACAGCTGATAACAACATAGAAATATGGTATAGAAAAGAGACTGAAGCACGACTGTAGCTTAGGCCTGACTGACACTCTCATGTAGACTGTACATCTTGCCCTTAATATATATGAGGAGTGGCTTGTAAGGTTTGCATATGCTTATTTGATAAACATATACAGACTTTTAGTGTAATTCTTCACACAAGCTTCATCACCAGTGGTCTCAGCCTTCCAGTGCCCTGACACGCGAGTATATATTGACTTCCACACCACCCAGGGACTCGACGTGTGAATGGAGCTGTGAAAACTGTGAGCTCATATTGATTTCTGATGTTTTCCATGAATCAGGCCGTAGTTGTTTGTTTTTATACATCCTAGATTGGAAAATCTCTTAATAGATTTTACCAGGGCTACACTAGAAACAAGGCCCATGGAAAGTTGTCTGGGCTATAGTTTAATTTCTGGTTTAGTAATGTTGCTATTCTGACTAACAGATGGTAAAACCAACAGCAAAGACTTGATCAGAGGAAACCAGAAAGCTTAGATAGTAATAAAGCCTTAGTTACAGTATTACATTGTTTGTGTTTGGAAAAATCAGCGTGCACTATTAAAGGTGCATTCAATAACTCTTTCCAGCCTGTACTGTGTTTTGGACACAACCACCCTCTCCCCCAACACATTTTCAACTGCTCGCAACACATTTTGATCTTAAGCCAAAAAAAAGTATGACAAAGCGGTATAATTATTACAGTATTTTGCATGCCGATAAAACTAAATGTTTATGGATCGCTGCTCTAATTAACTAGCCTGGAAGCTGCCCACGCCACTGAGTAACTCTACTGTAGCAGTTGGTTAAGTGCTTTGCTCAAGGGTGCATAAATACTAATTTGTAAGGGGGAATGATTCTCGTCCTCTGCCCCGATTTTCTAAGCTTGTCAGGGAAACAGTACTGATGATGTTGTCACATGCTCACCTAACCTAACCTAGAAAACATCCTCTGTACCATTAGATCACACTGTTCAAAAGACACGGAATCAGATGGAAAAATAGTTTCATATTGTAGTTCGACTCTCTACATTGTAGCCTTCATGAGGGAACTTGCAGTTTTTCATCAATCTGATTTTTCATTCAAATTGACTTTTGTTCATTTGAGTTAGCTTGCAAGGGCATCAGCAGCTGTTATCCAGCTTTTAAATCTAGTCCGATGACGGTAAGAAGGAAGACTTGCTAGCTGCTAAGGTGGAAGGAGAAGGATATGAGTGGTAACAAACAATAGACGCTCCTCTGCTGGCTCCTTTTCAACTATGCCTCGCACACATGCCATGCCTTCTCTGCCTACTATGAATCCCAGTGCACTTGAGTAATTCCTGGAATACCCAGACATGACATGAAATCACACGTGCTTACACATTAGAGAACTAATTGGAGAACTGTTTTTCTCTCTTGCACTGAACCGTCAATAGAGATCTTGTGAATGGGCTGTTTGACCAATCCCAAGCAAAGACACCGGAGCAGAAGATGGGGCTCGTGAGAAGTTTGAAGACAGAGAGGGAGATATATTTATAAGAAATTGGACTAATAGTGACGATGCACAGTAAGAAAAAGTAAGAAGTAAAAAAAGAAGTAAGAAAAGAAGAAGAAAAGAAGGCCTATGTGTGTGAGCTGTATGCACTATGGAATCCAATGTTTGCCTATCACACATTCTGTAGTCAGGATCAGTGAAAAACTGTGTACCAGATGATGATAATAAAAAATATACAACTCGATTTATATAAGCACAGCATTACAAGGCCGTTTACAAACAAAACAATCTGCAGAGAGCTTGTGTAGAAGCTGATTCTGCACAATCTGGAGCCGTGCCACAGCTTTCCGGTCGAGACGAGAAGAGGGCATCAGCGTTGTCAACACAAGATTATATAAAAGCACATGTAAGCCTCTTAGTGTCATTGAAAGACAAAACTGATTTAATCTTTGCAAAAGTTGGTAAAACACATGTATGAACCTGCTTTTTAGTGAGTTGCTCAAAGTTTAAACATGTTGTAGGCCAGCAATAACCTCCTTTCTGAGATCACTGAGTATTGCTGGCATAGCAGCAAAAGGAGATGTTATGCCGACAGATATGGCCAAGGATTAACAAGAAATGAGCATTGGCAGAAGAAGTGATCCTTAAGGCGCATCACACATCAACGATGAATCAGAAGAAATGTAATCAGCAATGAGAATGAAAAGTGACATGTTTTACAGGTACAATGAGAGCCAGAAAAGGATGTCCTGCAGATTCCACTCTAGTCGATTAATCTAACCCTATCAGTCGCATGAAAGGCTGTGCTCAGGTCAAGCAGTACTAACATGGGACACTTGGCAGAATCCGCATTTTTCAGGGGATAATTCGTAACCCTGAGTAGAGCGCTTTCAGTGCTATGGAGTTTATGAAAAATCAGCCTATAATCTTTCAAAACGTGTTATTTCTTTACGGCACTTCTATGAACTGCATTGAAACAACATCCTCCAAAATGCTAGAGAGAAAGAGCTGACTTTGAAATAGGCCCTCTATTACAGGATCAAGAGAAAGTTTGTAGTTTTTTGTCAGGAGTCAGGAATACAACATAGGTATTTACAACAGAGCGCAAGCTACGGCCTCTACCCCACATAACCTTTTAGAGGAGTTTAGTGTGAATCATATCCAGGGAACTGGAGGGCGTTCTTGTGTGTGACACAACATCCATCAGGTCCTGCAGTAAAATTAGTGTTTCAATAAGTAAGTAATAAGTAGGTATCAGCAAAAACAACAGGAGGAAGGATCTTACTGTAAATTTGATACCAGAAAACAGTTAAAGAGCTGTCAGCTGTCAAGGAAGCAAGAAGGAACATCTGTAGGGTGTAGCTTTAATATTTTGAGTGTAAGAAGTGGGCTTGCTTGTGACTGGAAGGTGACCACGAATTCTCAGGCCGGCTAAAAATTGTGAAATGTGAAAGCGAAGAAGTAACACTGTCCCCTCCCTCATCAACTGCCAATATGCCTTTGAGCAAGGCACTTAACCCCTAACTGGGCCAGCAGACCCTGGGGTGCCCAGGTGGGTTATCTCCCAGGCCTTTCTGTGTGGAGTTTGCATGTTCTCCCCGTGCTCACATGGGGTCTCCTCCTATAAAAAGAACCCCATCTAAAAACATGCAACATCCTGTCCTGTCCCTGACCACGACATGGATCTACATCTGGAATTGGTCCCCAGGCGCCGAAAGAAAGAGGGCTGCCCACTGCTCCTGGATGCCCCTGAAGAAGGGACGGCTGGGATAGGATAAAAGAAGAGGAAACATTCATTTCAGACACCCAACTTGCATGTGTGTGTTGTTTCGGCGGTCACTTCCTCCTGCATGTGTTGTGTGTGTCAGTGCATGTGTGTGCACCCAAAATGCAAATAAATGATTCTTCTTAATTTTTAATGCATGACTAATACTTCAATCCCATCATCACAGATGAATTTGTCCATTTCCCAATTCTCAATTTGGAAAGAAACCGTTTAATCAGGTACTCTCGATTCTCTCTCAGCTCTTGTCTTTGGATGCTGATGCTTCATGTGGAGCCCCTCCTCCCCCCAGTCCCGTCCCATCCTCCACCCAGTCTTCTCCTCCAGAGCCGCGGGCCACTGGCCTGAACCACTTCTGCAGCAGGGAAGTCAGAAGCATCGTGCAAACGTCCCTGATGTGAGCGTGACCTATTTAGAAATCCTACACAAGCCTGCAGACCTGTCTCTCCCGTTGCCTCGTCAGTGCCTCCACCTGCTTCTTTTACGTACATATGTTTATATATAGCAAATATATTTTTACATTCCTATATTGATTTGTACTTTTACTGTATGTCTTCTTCTATTTATAAATACTGCATAATTTTCTATTTCTCTATACTTTTCCTGTTGTAATGTTTATACATTGCTATATTTATATATACTTATATATACTTACTAGTTATATTTACTTATATCCTTACTTTTTCCCATACGTCCCTCTCTGCAAGTGTTAATGCTTTTTCACTGTTTTGTTATTTTTGCTTTTCTTGTTGTTTCTGCTGTTTTTATTGCCTACTATATATTCTATATGCATGCTCATATTGTATTTGTCTTTTTCCCTGCTGAATCGTATTGCTTTTGCTACAGCAATGACCGAATTTCCCCATGGGGATCAATGAAGTTTCATCTAAACTTAAAACCCTGACTCCAAATACCTAGTTTGGATTTCAATCAACTATTTCATTTACTAATCAAATCACCTGCCATTTACTCAATCAATCAATGCGTTAGCACTCATAGAGGAATGAAAGGCTGGGATGATGTCAAACTCAAAAATGAGTAGTATTTTTTTTACTAGATAGTTCTATGGATGTCAAATATCTTGGTGTATTTGCTTGCTATTAGTGTTGACATCTGACAATCAGGAACTCCCTTTTATCCATTAAAGATATCTTCCAATCCTGTTTTTGATCCGGATCTCATTGAATTGAGAATTTGATTATTTCATTTTTTTTCATCACCACCATAATACATTAACATGTACAAAAGGTAATGACAGAAATTTGTTTTAGCTTTTCACAGAAAAGTGGAGGACACCATTGATTTTGATAAAGATGTTTTTCCCCCCAACACTCTTTTGGTTGGATTAGATTATAATACCATAGAATTGATTAATACAAGGGCCCTCATAACTGTGTTTGAGATTAAACTGTTGTTTTGTCCCCCGCCCCCATCCAAAAGAGGAATGGACTGGCCCAAATTCTTAGCAAACTGTAGGCAGTGGTGAGTGCTAGGCCTACATAATTACAAACGTCTTGTCTTGTACAAGATTTGAGATTCTTGCACTTAAGATATTTATTGCTTTAGTGTAAATGTGCATGAATAAAAAATCTGATGTAATAAGAAATTCGCAAACTTTTAATCTCACAGCTGAGGTTAACAAAACATCTAAAACTTGTGTGCCAGGAAAGCTAAAGAACTATAAAATGTAAATAAGAAGCAGTTGCACAAAACAGCTAACAATAATCATATAAAGGTTATAATCTAATATTCCCATCATTTTTCAAGAGTTGAACTGGCTGTTTGTCCACGATGTTTGATTTTAGTTGAGTACATAATTTTGAATAATTGCTTGTTTGATTTGGATTGTGTCCTGAAGAGTCCTGTGTCGGATTCCTGGTATAATACTAATAGTGACCTATTAGAATTTGACCAGGATGGAAACTCCTTTAACATTTTATCATGCACTGCCCTCATGTGGTTCTTTCTAGCATCATCAAATGTATTTGGACAGAAAATGGACTGGTTGGTTGTATATATGTTTATATGTATAAAAGTGGACAAATGTAAAATTAGTTTATTTTCAACCGACAAAAATTGAAAGCAATATCTTCTGCTGGTGTGATTTGATTGCAAGTTATTGGTGGTAATTGACAAGTCACAAACAAGAAAAAAATATTTTACATTAATTTAAAAGGTATGTACATTTATTTGCAGAGAGTTGGACAGAGGGGGATACAGTACAATATTGTCAACCTGCCAAAGGACATTTGAGGCACTTAGCATAAGGAAATATTCAGTTAAGACAGACTACAAGCCTGTTTGACAGGAATAGTATACATGTTGTTCAGCAAGTATTTGAGAGGGTTGAAACATACAGTAGATGTGGAAGAGTGGGGAATCATCACCACACCTTCTGAAGGGGCACTGCAGCAGGGGGATGCTGGAGTATACATTTATGTCGTTTGATTAACTTGAAATGGGTTTCCTTGACAAATAGGACTAATATTTGTTTGCTTTTAACTTTTACATCATACAACTGACATAATGGTGCACTGAAGGAAACAAGCTTATGTAGTAGCGATTCATTGTATAATGCTTTAAAAAGGGTTTCATAGTGGTTTCTGGTAATCACAGTGCAGCAGGATTTATACGATTAAAATTCCTCATTATCAGCACTGGTTTTTATGTTAAGCCCACATGCTTCTTTGGCCTGAGAGAAGTCAAAGGGTGTTTTCACTCTTGGTCCACTTTAGCCATTTAAGTGAACTCATATCGATTAGTCAGCATTTTTGGGAGCCCTGCAAACAAACATAAACCCCTCTAAAACAAAGCAAACTTAAGACGTCCGCCTGTTTGCTTTTGCATCCACTTGGCTGTGATCCTCATTTGTCCATTGTCAATAGCAAGCTGTCCCAGAAAATATGGTAAAATTATTGCATATATATCAAATCCTCAATCATTGTCTTGGAAAAACACCTTAGGGTCTTCTAAATTTACTGTGTTGAATAGACTAAGATGGCTGTCTTGTTAGCTAGTGTTTAAAAGTCTAGCATTTGGAAACAGTCCATGATTGAGCCTATGACAAGCTTGATCAAATTCAATAATGGGTCACTTGTTTTGTCCTTACAATGTCGATATTATTACCGTTTAACGTTATGAAGCAGAAATTAAAGTTTAGTTTAAAAAGTAATTCGTAGAGTTGTCTTTGAAATTTAAAACAAATCTTCAAAATCACAACAGCAAGTCACTATGGATTGTTACATAACACTTAAGATATATAATATACAGTATAGCCTGTTGTATTTTGAAAATATTTATAAATATATTTATAATTTTTTATAATTATTCATATTATATATACATTAATAGCAATTAATCTGGGATATGTCCCATAAAATGTATACAGCATTTTGGAATGTAACCTTTGGTTCCAAAAGGATGTATCCACTATTTGAACAAAGTGACTCATACTCCTACAAAATGATTGGCCGCGCAAATTAAACCAAATAAATGGTAATTCTTAAAGGATAGTAGGTACCTTTAGTCCTTGGTTGACAAAATGACAACACTTTTAGATAGTGGATTCTCATGACTTTAAAGATATTTAATGAGGAACTACAGTTCATGAATGCTTTTTGTTTTGCTATTTAATGTAGAGCAGTTTGAAATGGAACTCTTCAATTGCAATTTTTAACAGCCATGAAGGGACTCACTTGTAAAGAAAAGTGTGAACATAAAGAAGACTGGCATCTAATTACAGCAGAAATGGACCAGATAGATATTTTTCTTCAGAAAAGGAAGACATTATGAACACACAGAGGACAGTTTTTGTTTTCTCCTAGCCAGTTTTTAGAGGACTAGTTTAGTTAAAAGCTTTAAAAGGGGCATGTGAAACTATGTGAAAACACCCTGTGACCCAAGTGAAAGTGAAATGTATTGTTTGGTGCACTGGTAATAGCCATACAAATATCAGCAAAATGTAGCTAATAATAATGCTACAATATTGAGAGCCCATGGGGAAAATAACATTTTGGGCAAAATCATCAGAATAAAATGCACTGTTGTTGACTGGAGCTGTTGATAATCATTAAAATTAACATTTTCTAACCGTCCATATTCCTTCTTAAAAGTAAGGGCACAAAAGTCAGTCTTCTTTTTAGAGGATAGTGTTTCAATTATTGGAGGTTAGCAGTTTTGGAACATCCTGAAGTCTAAAAGCATTAGCATGGCTTGCATTGTTCCGTAACTTTTGCATATTGAATAGAATACATCATTCTTTTCCATGGGTAGAGCTTCATGTAATACAATCATCTAAAAACCAACAAAGAAAATACAAAGTCCAAACCTTGTTGTCATTAATGCATTTTCAAAATAAAAAGAAACCTCTTATTTCAAAACGAACATAAAAATAATATGTATTTACAGCAGAAACTGGACTTTGTTGTTGATTTCAATTACCATTTTAACAGTACAACATTAATGCAATAAAAGATGAGGCTTGATGCAGAGCCCTAACATAACACAGGGAGCTATCAACATTATCATGTTAGGGTAAATGTGTGGCAAGTGGTAAATGTATACATTTTCAAGATAAATTTGGTAAATGTGTACATTTCCCAGTTAATGAGATTGGAAAACTGTAGTACTGATATGAAAAGTGGTCAAAAAGTTGTGGGTACAATGAACCACATGGCTAGAACACTTCGCTTCAGATTCTGTAGTATAGCGAGATCTGTGAGGGGGAGATTCATTCACATGACACATCAGAAAATTGGACTGCATCTGGTGAATTTTCAATTAAATTATTTAAATGTGATTTTAAATCTAGTGTCACATAACTCCATGAGGCCAATAACCTTAATTAAGGCTCTACTACAACAAATACTTTTCAGCCCATCTATGATTTAACCCGCCAAAGACCCTCAGATGCTGAACTGTAGTATTTGACAATGTGTACAATGTGCAATCAACAGAAATGCGATCAGCAGGACAAGCAAGGACTGTGAGAGAGCCTTGTGCTAGTGTGTCTGACTGGGAAAAGTACACATTTACCAGGTTTCCCTTGGGAAATGTGTACATTTACCATTTTCCCCACATTTATCGTAACAATCAAATATCGACTTTAGGGTTCCTAAGCCTAAAATATATGCAGAACATGAAAAATAGTGTGGAGTAATTATCAAACAACCTCTGAAAGTATTTAGACAGGAATCACTGACGGAAACAAAATCTGATATTGACAAGTGAGTTTGTTTTTCCTTGAACCCAGTAGTTTAAGATTTATCAATGGAATGAGAAAGCAAATTTGGATTCACATTATCCATGACAAAAAATAAGCACACAGCCTGAGCTTCTTTACTATTGAGGATCATTTTGCATGGGAACTGCATAGGGCTTACAATGGCCTCAGCTGTGTAAGTATTGATTGTGAGCCATGAACCATGCTTGTTTGACAAATACTGTAGTTTTTCTGCGCAAGCGTTATCTAAAGAATATTGAGATATTCTTTAGCACTAGCTTCACGGCACCACTTGGCAGACTAAAGAGTTACCCAAAGCTTTTTCAGCTCTAGCTATGAGAATGCATGCTACAAGTAAAATGACAAAAAAAAAAAAAAAAGGGATTCCCCTTGAATTAAACTTCAAAGGAGTCATTTGGACCACATTTTTTTCAACACCAACACAAAAAGTATTTAAGTCTAACAGCTTTAGAAATAAGCTACACTAATAAAGTTTCCTGTCCTCTTGCGCATGATAGAGGAATAAAATATACAAAATGTCCCTTAAGATCTATTCTTTTTAAAATCTTATAGCAAAAACCAGATTAGTTGAATCATAGAATATGAAATCACCTGAGTAATTGCATACAGCCTTTACTGATATTGTCCCCCTTCGTCAAATAGTGCTCTCTTATTACAGTGTGCACCGTTTTCACAGTTAAATTTGACCTGTACATGCATGACTTAAAAATCACACGTGTAGTACATAAGTTACCAGAATATGTACATATGAAAAGATAAACTGTAATTTGAGAATATGTATTTACAGGAATAGAAAGTACTGCAAGAATAAAAGTATAATGGAAAGTCATTTAAAAATATACATTAACCTATTCATCCGTTACACCTCAAAAGGACGGTATATCAGCCCAGCCAGAGGCGGTGGAAACTACTTATTCAGAACAACTTATTCCAGTCTCTAGTTGCCTCCATGAGATGTCGCTGACCATGGCCAATCCAATCTTCTTGGCTGTTGAAGAGTCGACCACAAAACCAGCAGTCAAACACCAAGGGCTGTTCTGCACAAGTTGATAAAGCTTTCACTACCTCATACTTTTTCTTGTTTTTTTTCCTTAACTTCAGTTTTAGAACGAAACGTTCACGGACAGAACTCTGAACTGGCCGAGGTCTCAGATCATTGCTTTGAGACAAAGGACCTTTGGTCAAGGGCTTCTTCCCTAGAACCCCCGTCTGGTTAAGCTCAGAGAGTGCTTGGACTGTCTTTTGAGAAAGCGACACCCTAGTAACAGCACCTTTGTACCTGTTAACGGACTTCATGATATTGGCCACTTCAGGAATATCAGCATCTGGATGGTTAAGCACCACTACAGGTTGGTATCTACGAGGGCACTTGACCTGCTGTAGAGAACTGAATGGGGAAAGCCTCAGTGTCCTTTCAACTTCTTTGGCTACAGGATGCCATACAACAGTAGACTCTTTTTCAGTCAATGTTCTACTTGTGAGTCTCCTAGCTTTATGCACAGACAATGGAAGCTCATCAAACAATGGTTTTCTCCGCCTTTTCCTTTGGCTTGGTGGCCGAATTGGCCTCGGTGCTAAGATAAGCTTCTCTCCCTCGTGTGCTTTTACCTCTACATTAGGCTGGGAGGGTAAAAGACAGGACATTTTGACATGTTTCTGGGCAGCATTCTGTATGGGGATCAGCTTCTGCACTCCAGCGGAAGCATTTACATTAGCTTTGTTTGATGACACCAAAAAACACTGGGTCTGTGGTCTAGTGGCCAGAAACAAAGGTTGACTGGCTGAGGTGGGAGCAACACTGGTAAGAAGCCCGCTAGTAGGAGTGACTATCTTAAACACAAGTTTGTTTCCAGTACTTTCACTGGTTTGGCTACATTGAGTCACAGTCTTTCCTTCAGAATTATTCAGAAGTATGCCTGATTTGGCTGGGGAAATGTACCTAACCAGGAAGGCTTGACGGCCAGTCTGCAAAGTGGTGGATTTGTCTGCAGAGTTCACAGGCATAGCCAGGACTGGGCGTGAACTGAGTGGTACCTGTGAGCTTGCCAATTTCAAGCCAGAATTACTGGGGGCCTGAACAATTGGAAGTGACCTCTGCACCAGGTAGCAAGTTTGCTGTGTTTTCACAGTCTTGTCCATAGGAGTGCAATGTGGTGTGCTTGAAAAGAGAACAGGACCCTTGAAACCTGTGTTGTTGATAAGGTAGTGGTTTGAGGTGGTGCCACCACCTGGTTGAATAGCAGATAGAAGTGTTGCCCCTTTTTCACAAGCTCCTGCCATTGGTGTGGAGCCACTTATCCTTCCACTGTTTGGAGTGAGAGCTAGGCCTGTTGGGTTACTTGATCTTTCAAATCCCGGCTTCATGTAAGATACATTGATCTGAGGATTAGTGGAATTGGTTATCAGTTTGAAACCTGCATTGCCCTTGAGTTGCACTGGCATGGCATATCGATTCTCAGTAGTCTGCAATAGCATTTGCTGCTTACCCTCTGGCATTTGAAGAATTCGTAGAGTTGTCTTTGTTGGCCTTACAGAATCATTGCTTGCAGATGAAGATCCTATTCTTTCTTTATTAAGCTGCTGGGTAATGATGGCATCTGAATGTTCTTCCACAATACGGCCCAAGGAAGCTGAAGTACTCTTGCTCTCTGGCTGTTTTTTAGATATAGGAATGTTCTCCTCCTCAATTTTGATAATATTGAAGTCTTTGAGTACTGATTCAGGATTTTCATCCTCAGTGGGAGGATCTTCGACACTAGCTATGCATTCGTCAACCTCAATGTCACTATCTGACACTTTTTCCATGTCCTCCCCATGGACAGACAGATTAGCTTCTTCTTCAGTTGTGGCATCTCCATTTCTGCCTTCTGTGAATGGTTGCGGAGACTCTGCCAACGTCAAGCTAAACTGTGATGATTCTTCACCACAAACACTATCTCTGTCTGTGTCAGACAGATTGTCAAAAGCTTGGGTAGTGTTAGGTGAAATGCTGAAGGTTTCCTTGGAATAATTATGAAAACTAAATACTTCTTGGTTTGGTGAATTCTGTGTGTAGTTGTCTGTGTACATGGCTGTTTCTCTGTGGTTACTGGAAGTGGCTGACGGTGATTCTGGTTGTGGAACTGGAGTTGTTGATAGCTTTTTGGTATTCTGCTGAGGATTTTCACAGGATTGATTTTTATCCACTGCAGAATGATGTTTCATCTCCTTGACAACTCTATCGGCCTTTTCTGGAGTATTTTGAGAAGACTGATCATCATTTGCCATGGTGTTACAGGAAGAGTTCCCTTTTTGTTTGGCGATGAGGATGTCAGCTACTATATCCTTTATTGCAACCTGGTCTGCAGCCCCATAACTCTCACCAGTTTTGGTGGAGACTGGTTTGGGAAGCAACATCTCTTGAGACAATTTTGAGGACAGTGATACACCAGTGGCCTTGTCCGTTGATGATACTGGAGAAAAAGTGTTACTGATTTTATAATCACAATGGGTAGATAGATCTGTGTTTAAAGTTGCATGCGTACTTTTATCTGAATAGGTTGATATATTAGGGTCACTTAGCTCACCTACATGATCAGACTCTTTTGCTATGGGATACATTGTATCTTCAAAAGTTGAAGACCTGTCTTTTGAAAGTTCGGCTTGTTGTCCAACTTCATCTTTATGCAGGGTGGGATAGAAGTTACTAAGAGAGGTTTCTTCCTCTTCTATCTTTACTTTTACTGCCAAAATATCATCTTGGTCTGTCTGCATGCTAGAGCCACTTCTTTGGGAAACTGAGCAAGGGGATGTTGAACAGTTAATCTCATCCCCATTCTCTGCAGAGTCTTTACTTTCATCAAATGTACAATCTGATGCTGCAGAGCTCAAGTCTTCAGTCGAATGAGTGGATGACTCTAGTTTTGCTGTTGGTATGACTTTCAGAACTAAATGCTTTTTGCCATCAACAATCTTGAAGCCCATCACTTTAGTTGTACAGTTGGGGGGAAGAGAGATTTTATTCTTGACCATGAGAACAGTCAGTCCATTGGGGTTGGTGTGACTTGCAGTGTCAGAGTTGTCACAATCCTGTGCCATTAATGGTACAGATGGTGCTGCCAGAGAGATAGACTGCTCTTTGTTATGTGAGCTTTTGCTCCAATTTTTGCTGTCCTTTTTTACTATCGTCCTATCAACAAACTGTTGAGTTTCCTCCAGGGATCTCTCTTGTTTAAAAAACTTGCCATTTTTGTTTGGTAAACTCCCAGGAAGACAGTTCAGTTTTGACATCCATTGAGACTCCTTTGTTTCTCCACTGAAAGAGGGGCTTTTCTTCAGCAAAAGTTTTAAACCTGCAGATGAATTTGCTGGAGAGCTGTTGTTGTCCTCTATAGCTCTCCATAAACTTTTCCTCTCAGTGTCCTCGCTATGGACAGCTACCATGTGTTTTGTAAGGTACTCACTCCTTGCTGCACCATACCCACAGATGTGACAAGTGAAGGGGAAGGTACCAGAGTGTGCTTTCATGTGCTTCTGGTATTCCTCTTGGTTCAAGCTAACATGTCGGCATTTTGGACATTTGAAACAACTCTTATTATGATGATGGATGTGCTGGACAAATGTACCTGCATCCACTGTTGTAAACTCACATTGTTCACAGTGAAAGTGTCCATTTAGACTGTGACACAAGATGTAGTGCCTGGTAAGTAAAAGCAGAGAGTACTGAACATCATCATTGCAGATCTCACATGTAACCAGCGTATTCCTGTGCCCGATCCGATGGCGTTGAAGAGCAGGGAATTCGTTTGTGACAAAGCCACATAGATCACAAGGGTATGTAGGAAGGGTCCCTTTGTGGGCCCATTGAAAATGTTTTAGGAGGTCATTGGGACTGTATGTGAAATCATCTTTACATACCGAACAGCCAAAGCTGAGAATCTTCCCAGAGAAAACAGCCCCCTGTTGAATTTTACAAGGGGATTTCTTGAATGTTTTTTTTTCTGTCTCGGTGGGACTCCCAGATTGCTCAATGGAACATTCTTCAGGATCACAGAAGAGTGACCCATTAGACTGATCCGTCACATCTTTGAAATGCTTATACACAAAGTCTTTTATCTCTTCTTTTTCATCCTCTATGTTTGTGACATTGCCATTTTTGGCAGAATCATTGGGTGGTGCGATGTCTTCTTCCATAGCTGTAACTCTGTAAGACAAGAAATGCGTATTCTATTATTACAGGCAGAAATTCTTGGAGAAAGCAAAACATGTACAAATGTGGCCTATATTTAGTCAAAAACTAACTCAGTTGAGTTAGCATGCTATTGTTGAAATCACCACAAATTCAATGAATAAGATATGTGTTAGTATATGTGTATAGAAATAGGTGGTCATTTATTGCAGCTGATTTTTGATGTTCATTTAGGTAACATGCCTAAACATATATGAGCAACATATAAGTTTACAATCATCTTAGTAAAGTCAAACAAGGCAATCTGTGTTGCCTAAATTTGTAGAAATGCATTGCATGTTTACCATCTTAAATTGCAATTAAAAACTAGTAACAGCAAGCAGTTATGAACCGGCCTGATACACTGCAAGTAGAAAAACAGTTAGAAGAAAGAACTAAGAAGAATATGAAAGATGGTGGAAGAAACGGACACACATGGTTACAAGCAACCACTCTAGGGGTCCAGCCGTTGAAGTCCTATCGGACAAGTTACATTGTACATGCCATAATCAACACCTTGAAATATCAGAAGTCACATATTTGCCCAAACATTGACATTGTGTCATTATTCAATCTCAACCTTTGGTGGCAGTGACAAGTCAAATAAATCATTGCGCCATCTGAACAGGGGATGGACTAGTGGTTGTTTCACTATAACCAGAGTGAATATCCTGGTAAAGTAAAGTAAAAAGGAAGGTGGGCGGACGGAAAAGAGAAAGATGATATTGATGAAGAAGTCCAAGAAAACTGAATTTTAAATACAATTAATTACAATAGCTGAGTATAGGACAATAAGCACACCATGAACTGAATAAAAATACCATTTGAAAAGTAGGTTACCCTTGAGGTATTTTAGCATTATGAACAAAAGTTTTGAAATTAACCACAAGGGGCACAATAAGGGAAGATTTTTTCATTAATTGCGAAAGATAAAACTCTGGTAATTAATATTGTTCATCAGGACGAAATGTTTGGTTTATTGTCGAGCCCTGCATATTGTTTCCATGACATTTCATGTTTCTGCCATGTAATTTTCCCACAACGTATCTAATGCTGAAATTTGAGGAGGGTAGAGGTTGGACGTAACCAAAGACAATAGGTGTACACATTTAAAAAGACAATGCCAGTGACATGTGGGTCCTATGTCATTCTTATCTAGATAGGAGTTACTACCTCAGGTCAATGTTTGTCCATTACTGGAATTTGCTGGTTTTGGAACTATTTATCACTGCTACAGGCTTGCAGAATATCTGAGTCTGATCATGCAGGTGAGATATTGGTTAAAAAACATGCATCTCAAAGTATCTCACCTTGGATCCCCCCCCAAAAAATGCATTTTAAAAATCTAAGACAGTTAGCCTCACTTCCAAACATTGTCTCTGTTCTATTAGGTGCTGTGCAGATTTATGTTATGTTGAGCTTAAACTGATGAACCGATGAAACACCTTGTATGATCTGAAATCAATAAACCAAAAGACAGCAAGCAAGAATCCTTTAAAAAAAGTTTTGCTTTTCACAATGTAGGCCAGGTGCAGCATGGGTGTGGGGGCTTAGGGCTGTGTGCAGGGAAACCTGTGTGGAGTAAGGCAACAGCAGTAGAAAAAAGAAAGCTGGTAGTTAAGTACATCATCAAGAGGAGGTAGTAAGATGTACTAAGGCAGTGTCGCAGGCAAAACAAGGGCAGTAGGTGAATTGTTTGAGCAGTTAACTGTGCCGGCGGAAATAGTTAGCACTAGGTTAAGGCCGGACATGCTGCCGTGGTCTGAGGTGCAGAAGTTAGTTTCCTTTATCAAGCTCACTGTCCCCTGGGAAGACAAAGTTGACGAGGCAAACAAGCGAAAGAAAGCAAGATATGCGGAGATGGCAGCGGAGGCAGAATAGCAAGGTTAGAAGGCTCGGGTACGACCGGTAGAAGTTGGCTGTCGAGGTTTCGTGGCAAAAGTCCGTTTTTGCATTACTAAGTGAGTTGGGAATTCGCGGACGGAGCTTGAAACTTGCGGCTTCCTGTCCGGCCGATCTACACGGTCACAGGTCTTTTCTGTCCTGGCCCCACAGTGGTGGAATGAACTCCCCACTGATGTCAGGACAGCAGAGTCGCTGCCCATCTTTCGCTGCAGGCTGAAAACCCTCCTCTTCAAGAAACACTACCTTCCTCTTAGCACTTGCTTATTTGTCTGAGCTCTTGTTTATTAGTTCTTGTTTATTTGCTTCACTTATTTGTCTTAGCTCTTGTTTATTTGCTTCACTTATTTGTCTTAGCTCTTGTTTATTTGCTTCACTTATTTGTTTTAGCTCTTGTTTATTTGATTTACTTATTTGTCTCATTTGTTTAATTAAAAAGTAGGTAGCTAACTTTTACCTTAGCACTGGTTACGCTCTGATGCTTGTTTAGGAAGGAAATGCACTTACGATTTCTGGTGACTAGTAGTTCTCTTGCCTACCTATGTTGAATGCACTTATTGTAAGTTGCTTTGGATAAAAGCGTCTGCTAAATGCCTGTAATGTAATGTACTTTTGCTCATTTTGGTTCAGTTTTCAATAGCAGAAAAAAACAAAACATTCACACAGTTTTCATTGCTGTCTGTGTTGTCTGGTAAATGGTAAATGGACTGCATTTATATAGTGCTTTTATCCAAAGCGCTTTACAATGTATGCCTCTCATTCACCCATTCACACATATAATGATGACGTTAACAGAATAATTTTCAATAATGCAATAAAAAACACTAGAAATACAATTTAAAATAAATAAACAAGCCTGGTGTATAATCAATAATATTTGGTTGACAGAATAAAGCACAGTAAATAATATGGTCTCCTCCTCAGACTGTGTTTGTTTTTTTGGAGCGGGCAGATATAGGAGGTTTGTAGTCGCTGTATGAGGAGCACGGAGGGACAAAAATACAAACTGAACTGCAAAACAAACTCTAAACGAACCGCTGTCAGACCGCCTCCCAAGATGGTCTCGGTTGGGTTCGTTTCAGAGATTGTTTGGAGTGTTGACATATGCCCCAAAATATTGGCAAAGCACTCTGAGTTCACTAAAAGTGTCTGAAACGTGGTGTGAAACAGCCTAAGACAAATACATGGCAGTAAAAATAATACAAATACAGCAAATCATAAAGATACAACAGGGCTCCAGAATGTGGCCATTTGGTGACTTTTTCTCAATAGTACCATTGAATATTTTCTTTGGTCACACCAGTGTCGCCTAAAAGCACAGCCAAGTCTGAGGAGCAGTTTAAGGCAGCATAAGTGAGACAGCTGTGTAGGTGTCTACAGTAGGCTATGTCCAGCAGCAATTCAATTTCCTTTGAGTTTTTTTTCCCCCGTGCATGTGCATATTCGCCTGTTGATGTATAACACTCAAACTAATGCAGTATGTAATAACGGAGCCCTATTTAAGAGGTCAGCATTGTCGGACAGATAGTACATAGATCACCAATGTTGTTTCCCTATTAACAGTCAATTTGTTTGGTGGTGTGTGAAAGAATTTCTTCATAAGGCAGTTCAACTCTGTTTTAGTTGCCTGGGATAGAGCTTTTGGTTAAAAATGAATGAGAATTCATTTCAAGATTTGTTTTCATTTTTTCAGCACTGAATAATGGCAAAATAAAATCTGCTATAGATGATTTGAATGGAGCTCCTTACAATAGCCTACTTCATTAGTGATTAAATGCACCCAACTAATACAGCACGATGGCAGCAAGCAACATATTCATTACTGTGCCTCAGGGCCAAAATATTTGTGGCGCCAAATTATCAGCTGGTGCCGCCGGCTGAAAATATTGGTGGCAGAAAATGCTGATGCTGTCAAATTATCAGCTGGTGCCATAGACAGTTTGTGTCAGAGGCTATAGGTGTGTCATTGTTGCATCAGCTCATCTTCGAGAGGATGGAATGCGTGGAGGAGTTCAGTTTGGACCTAATCGTCCCATTTTTTTTTTTTTAAACAAGTTTTCTGAGCTTATCCCATCTCGTAATGCTGCTTCCCCAGTGCACAACAGCAAAGGAGAGTGCGCCAAATCGACAGAAGATGTAGAGTAGTCTGTTACATGCATTTAATGACTTGCACCTAAAGAACTGTCTTTTCTTGTAGAGTAGCGCAATGTTATGAGTTACTGATATTCCCTATCACTCCTGACCAAAGTTCTCTGCTTTGGTCATTTAATTGTTTCCCTTAGCTCAGTACTGTTCACTGCTCATCTGAGTGAACAAACGTTCAATGCGAGGAGATTTATCGATTTCGATCAATTTCTAAACATTTTCTAATTTCTAACTTTTTTATTTTGTGGCAGCCGTGCAGATATTGTGGCAGTGCACCACAGATAAGTCTATGCATGAGAAACACTGAATCTTGTTTGCCAGTATGAAAACTGGATTTGTATTTACATTTTCCAAAAGGAGGAATGATTTGTGAAAGTGTAAAATGATTTGTGAAAGTGTAAAATGATTTGAGTAAGGCAAATGGATCTGTCCTCAAAACACTCTTTTTGGTCACATTTGTACACTTGAACACAACAATTTGGTGTGCGTTTCTGGACAAATTTCAACATCCAACCTGTCAAAAAGCTCTGCGGCATGAGAGCAAGGATGCCAAATGTGTGCTCAGTAATTTGCAAGCAAGGATGGGGACAGGAGTATTCTGTAAATATAATTTCATTTACCAGCATGCTCTGCACTGATTGGATAATAGTTTTGCCACTTCTTTAGGGGACAAGCGTGGTAACTTTGGAAAGCCAAATGCACGTCTCTCTTCCTTCGCTGTATTAATGATCTCTGATCTGATCGCCCAACTGATGCATTTTACCCAGACTTTGTACTAACAGCACATAACTAGCATAAAAATTCCAATCTAGCACTGTCTTAAACAGTTTGTTCTTACGGCTGCATGACATAACTGGTCCATCCATGTGGAAACAAAGCCTAGGTTTGAACCAAACAGTAATTACATGTTAATGTGTGCTTGATGACCGAGATGCTTACTCTTATTATTAGCACATGAAAAGCTTTTCTTGGCGGCAGCATAAACTCTGCCTTCTGTGCAATATATTAATCTGGTTCTAATCTATGATCGTGCACTGTCAAATTAAAAAAAAAAAGTCAGAAATGAACTGTTGATGCCTGAAGGATGACATGCCTACACTACTAATGTTCTACTGACTGATGCAAAAAGGCTCATACTTTTTCAGCATATCTGCAATCTGTAAGTGTGACACAAAATTGGTAAATCTTGTAATAAGATGATACCACTCCATCATGATCTGTTTCCACAGTAGCTAGCATGCTATGGTAACCCTGTCGTTATGTTTGGTGTCACAGCAAGCAAATGGTCAGGCAGCTTTTTATTGCTAATTACTGAATGCAATCAAGTCATTTTGATCATGTACATATACAAACACTAGTTTCATACACTTTAAATCTACTGATAGTCACTCTGTAGTAGAGGTTGTGGCTATGGGAGCTGCATATGCAGCAACCCAGATCCATCACTAAAGAAATACACACATGCCAACACGCACTGACACAAAGGGAAGGTTTGTTGGGTTTTTTTCCTGATGTTTTTGCTGATGTCAACCAGCTCTGTGCTTTGGTGAAGAGGGTGTTCTGACAGGCACCTCAGTGGCAGCCTGAGCTGAGATCCTGGCTCCTGGATAGATGCAATGCAGTACTTGGCTGAGCACCATGATGTTTTATGTGACTTCATCACCACCTTGCCGCAGTCCTCCATGGCTGTTCGGGAGGGTTTCTGCTGGAGGAGAAAACAGCTGAAGGCCCAGTCTTCATAGTGGACCGCAGCAAGGAGATAAGGGCCACCCTCAAAAGACTAGATAAGACCTCCAGTCCATCTACTGCCATCTACAGGCAGCTGGGGGACCTCCAGGTGCTTTTTTTGCCAGGTGTCAGCAGAGAAGTGGCTCCTATACGTTCATTATGACAAGGCAGGTGCAGCAGGTCAGTGCTGTGGACTGGTGGGCGACCAGGGAGCCTATTCTGGCCCCTATTGCTGCTGCGCACTTGAATCTCCCCACCACCTCGGAGGAAGTCAACCGACTTCTCTCATACTATCAAATGTCATTGTCACACTGTACAGAAGGAGCCTGGCTGAGAGATCTCTCTCTCTTTAGAAAATTATTAATATTCAGTATTAGAATGAATAATACACTAGGTATTTTTATTGCATGCACCCCAGGTTTAACAGTATACCAGTTTTATATTTAACACATTTCTGACCAGCTCAAAGTTCCTTTGCCTTTTACTTGTTAATTTGTCAGTTTCCTGCAGTTCAAACTACATTTAGTATTGACATCAACGCAAAAACCGCCACTGAGTGAGTCGGTCACTTCGTCCGCCATCTTCCTGCTGTAAACAAAACACTGCGATTTCCACAGCCTACTTTTTGTGTCATGTCCTGTCTCCCACACGCTCTACCCAGCTCCACCCCTTGCCTAAACTAACCGGAGTATTTTCTGTTTATGTGAACGCATCTGAAACTGACATTCTCTGGTGGTGTGCTGTATGTGTGGAAGGGCAACTCCGGTTAAAGAGCGGACCTGATTCTCTGGAAAATATCCAAAGTGTATGTCTGAAAGAGGCTTAGGTCTGTTTTTAAAGCTACTGCCACCTTGCTTGCTTCGAAATTACTGATCACACAAACTTGGAATCCTTGCAGTCATGCTGAAAAGTTTTCCGACAGGGGTCAAAGGGCACTGGAAGAAGTGTGCGTGCAACAAACTGACGTGTGTAAATGTAATGTGTGCAAGTGTAATGTAACTGAAAAGTGTTTTGAGAGTACAGATCCATTATTTCTCACTAAAAAATTTTTCATGCTGAAGCTTTTTCACTACGTGCACAGTAGGGTATTAATCTCAATGCCATCTCTCTGACTTTCACCCCGACTCTCCTACGTCTCCATCGCGCCAACAGCTCAGATGGGAAATCATGGGAAGTAAATCGCCATACTATCAATCCGTAATCAAGTAATTAAAGTACTAAAAATAAAATTAAGGCAATAAAGGAAGAAGTGGTAGCACATTCACACATGTTCTGAATGCTGTTTTTTTTTTGTTTTTTTTAAATCCTTTGTGATAACAGTACAGCCCTTTAAGAGAGAGAGCGAGAGAATTAAGAGAGAGGTTTCATAAGTGAGTTTGTCACAGCTTAGAGCCTACAATGAGCATTTCATTTTTACTTACAATGAGGAGAATTGAAATTGATACATGCCCTAAAATAGTTAAGGTGGGTGCTAAGGTGAGTGCTGAATAAAGTGGCAGAATGCGATTCGTGTTGATTACATTTTGGCCAAAGTGAAATACATTTAATTCAATGATTGCTTGATCTGACCAAACTGAATTCATCAGACAGTTCACTAAGAACTTGATGACCTACTGAGACATAAGTGGGTTTTAAGCTGTCATTCTAAAACAGCTAGCCTTTACCAGAAATCACCTATAATATTTCATAGCTTTAGAAAACACAAAATATTTTTCTCAGGGGAAAATCATGAATGACACTAGCCTGGGTCCTTCGATTTCACTGGTCAAACAAACAAGAAAAAATGTGGTGACACTACTGAAAGAAAAGCCAAAACCTGCGACATAATGGTCACACATTGGAGCCCTGGAGCACAAAAGTAAGAACAAATAATTAGTATACATTCAATAGAAAGATATTACCTTTATTATTTTGGAAAAATCCTGAACATCAATGCATCTTCTCTCTGAAGAACAGGAACTTGTGGAGTGGCCCCAGAACCTATTGGATGAAGAGAGAAGCAGAGACGAGACGTACAGTTATAAGCCTAGCAAGAACGTCATCAACAATGAAACAGAGCTAGGGGTGGACAGAACTCATACTTTGTGTTAATACATGTTCTAAGAGCAAAGATGGCAACCAAAAACATGCTGTAATTCACTTCCTGTTGATGCAAAGCAGCAAAAATTAAAGAAAGATGGCTGCTGTGACATGGCACTGGAAACAAATGCATTGCTTTGAATGAACTGAGGGAAAAAAAACACTTTAGTCAAATGTGCCCTCTGCATCAATAGACTGATAATAGCCAGCATGCCTCATTGCCAAGTCATTTGTTATATACAGTTCTGGCCTGGTTGTTTACATCGTTTTAGGGGTAAAGGGCAGTCAATCACGCAATTAATAGAGCGACGTTTCCTACTCAAATAACTATTTATAAAAGGAATTCACAATTTGTATACTTAATGGCCAAGGTCAGAGCAGGAGGCTTTGACACAGCTTGCTGGAATGTATATTGAACCACTGGAGATTCTGATAGCAGATGGCTGAAAGCAAGAGTTTGAAACATTTGACTTTTGACAATCGTTTCTTTTCGACTTGATTTTGTTTATTGTTTTGTTTGATATGACTTGTGAAATTTAACTAATGAATATTTTGATTCATGTGGCTGATTTTGTTCAGTTGCGCAATGCGCAGCTGCAGCCGGGCAGGAAAAACTTGCCATGAGACGTTTGCCCTGTCCAGCCCCACCAGCAAACTTGAGTAAGATGAATTGAAATAACGATTCATTCTATGCCTGGCATTCAAAAGACAAGGCTTTTACACGAGAGCTGAACTTCACAAAACTATTGCTTTCTGTAACAGGAATCTACCTTGTCAGTTTGAACTAAGCTTGGTTTGGTTGCACAGCTCTGACATTGCCCAATTTCAAGTGTCAGCAATGTTTAAGAGGCCAAATTCTCTGGATTTTGCCTGTAGTGAGGAAAACCACACATATGCTGTATATGTATATAGTAACTCTTGGCATAATGCTAGAATGTTTGGAGAATCAAGGCCAGAGTGAGAGGCTCCTGCAGCCATGACCATGTGACCACCAAAAAATTATGTGCTTAAGAAACGTTATGTAATACAGTAGTTTCATGAAATGACAAAGAGGCATGTATAATTTATTCATTTGTTAAATTAGAAAGTAATTTAGTGTAGTATTGGCAATAATGTGCCTATTCTATATTGTGGTAATTGCACTGTAATTGCCTGCCGACTCCAGTTAATTTCACTTCTACAAACAATGATCAAATGTCAAAAAAAATAATAATAATAATAATAATACGAGTATTTTTGAACAGCCAATTAAGTGGTACTATTGTGATACTATATGATACTAAGTGATATACTATATATAGTTGGACCTATGGGACCATATGGGATGCATTTTGTTTTTTCCTCAAATTTAGGTTAAAATGTTTTTAACCCATTTACTGTTTTGTTTCTAGTGTTATTTTTTCCAGATTAAGATTCTCACTTAATTTACGACCTCACCGATGAGTGAGTATAAATTCCACATAACAGACAATGGATGGCAGAGTGAAGTAGGCTGCATAGATTAAAAAAAATCAACACAGGTCAAAGGATTTGTACACAGGGTTGCATTTCCTGTGTGCGCCCAAGGTGACTGACTTGTAGGCAAATAGGCCCGGTCCTAAAATGCAACAGGGTCTTTCTCTTTAATAATAGGGAAAATGTGGATTATATGCATTGCAATCTCAATGAAACATTACATTTAAATTATACATTCTAGGTCAGTTGTAAATTCATTGTGTGGCGATAGTCCTGCATCAGCTAGAACTCCATATGGCTCAGTCAGCTGTCAACCCTGTGGATCTGAGGGAGCCATGTTGGGAAAAATATGGCTGCCAGGATTTTATGACTTATCTGCACCAGCTAGTTCACTCTAAGTCTCTGTTGACATGCTGTCTTCAGAAACGTTCCAAGGCTGACCAAAAGCATTCAAATATCACAAATGTAACCCTTTTGGGGTTCTCTAAACAAAATTAACATTATACTATCCAATCAAATTAAAATATACAGGAAATAGGCCCACTTACCTGTCATTACTGCAAAGGAAACTAGTAAACAGACCCAACCTATAGTGTAATAAAACGCGGGAAGGACTTATCAGAACACCTGGACTACAGAAAATAGCCTAAACTAGCCCCATAATCTAAAATGGGATATAAGTGAAGCTTAAAGATAAGAATAAAAGTTGCAATGTCCCAAAACTGCCATTCCCATTGCCATAATTACTTAAGGGGGTGATATACAGGCAACCCAATTACGTAGAAAAAAGGCGAATATTAGCCTAAATATTCAGATATGGCGTGTTTGCTGGATTTATTTGTACTTTTCCGGGTGGATGGCTCTACATAGTCTCATAAGTTTAGGAAACGCGAAAGAGCGGTGCATCAGTAGAAGAACTAAGGTTGTAGATAGACAGCAGCAAAGGACTGTAGACTTTATAGACATTTATTGTGCTATGGCGATTTCAGTCTTGATAGTTAGGAAATAGCACAGCTACTTCGCGACAATTCAGTGTCTGTGGAGTTTAATACCAGTTATTTGACAACAAAATTAAGCCCCCACCCACACGAAGACGTACAATATTGAAGAAAATCAGTTGTTTCTTACTATAAACGTGATGGCAGATTACGCTGCGTCCTGTCGACATCCGATAATACAGAAGTAACGATATGCGTTGTAAAACACACACTGTAGAAACATTTGCCTTCCTTTTCTCTTCACTGTAGCAGCTCCGCGACGGCGGCCATGACAGTCCATCCGGGTACTGCTGTGCTCTAGACGCTCATGTAGGAGCGGATGAATATGGATTACCTGTTTAACGCCAAACTAGTGCTGGGGTTAACATTTCTTTATAGACAAAAGCACAAAGGAAGCTTTTATTTCAATAAGGAGATGTTCTGTTTTCTGAACGTGTGCGAGGTTACGTCAGTGTTTTCACAGTACTACGTCATTGTCAAGCCAATGTGCATGTGCAAGGAGAAGCAATATGAGTCATGAGCCATGGCGGCGCACGCCATTTCCTATTGACACCATTACATGTAGAGGTCTTTGTTAGTTACTGATGTGAAATTATTCCTGTTTCAACTCAAAAATACCCAGAATCAGCTCTCTGTATGTCTGTATGTCTGTCTCCCTCCCACCCCTCTCAGTCTCTCTCTCTCTCTCTCTCTCCCTCTCACACACACACACATACACACACACACACACACGTGCACTGCTACAGTAATGGAGGACATCAATGGGAAGTTTAAGTACACAAAAAATATCTCAGATTACATCAATATTGTGTATTGACAGCATTTCACACTAACTACAACAGCAGCTGACCATGAGCCATAAACTTTAAAGGGTCTCCTGGTGTTGTGTTGTCTGTCTGTCTGTCTGTCTGTCTGCCTCTGCCTCTTTATTAACACTGCCTCGGTCTGTTCAACTCATTCATTGTTAATGGGTCTCATCTAGGCTCTACCTCAGTGTGACATTAGGCCAGTTTTAGAGAGTGTTTTATTGTAGATTTAGGCAGAATCATCAAAATAATATTGAGAGTTACAGTATATGGTTGCATGGGGCATCAAATATGGAGGACCCATGCCAGGGATCCTTTTTTTAGAAAATACATTTTTGAATCTCCCTAAAAACTTTTGTGCTCCTAACATATCTATGCAGGCTGGAATATAGATATAAATATAAATAAATAAATAAAATCAGAACCGGAACCATACAGTTAGTTTCCTTATATAAAGCAATCTGTAACATATTAGAATAGGCAGAAGTGAACCAGAGGTGGGCAGATAAAGATCATAAATACCTGATAATAATAGACAACTACTAATACACTTGACTAAGCCTGGGCATAAGACTAGAAAGTAATTTCTGGCATTCCTGAAAGAAAATACATTTTTAAAAAAGGTGGCTGTATATAGAAGGAAACATGGCATATCATTATGATTTTAGGTGGTAATGAACGATGGGGAGGATGTGTGCAGTTCGGGAGTGGGGGGTAATTTGGAGGCATCAACCTAAATGAACCAAATACAAAAATGCGATGGTTCAGACCAAGGAAAACTGTAGGTGTGATCGCACCCTAATATTACTAAGTAATTGCTTAGCCACTCATGGCTCAGCTCAAATTTCTAAAACTCCTATGCCTTTTATTCGGTTGTAATCCCTCCCTCAGCAACGACTGTCTGCATATTTCAAAGACCAGAATAAGCAGGAGTTAATCAAAGACTTTCCTCTGAAGAAGCAGGCAGGGCTATATATATTATATATATATATATATATATATATGTCTGCTGCAACCAGAGAGGAAAGTCCTATTGATATCGTTAAATCACTGTTAAAAACCTATTTATTCTCTTTATCATCAAATTTGGTCTGTGAGAGTCAGAGTAAATGAATGTGGGTGCGTATGGGTGTGTCTCCTATCTCTTTCCAGGCTGTGGCTGTGCAGTGTTGTGGTCCTCCATTCCCAGGATGATGCTGACCAAGCTGCTGTTGATGCCCCACACCAGATCTGGATGTCCCACCAAAGTGTCCTTATTGTGTTTATTCTGTATATTATTCTCTCTGAGTAGCCCCTTCCAAGGTTTCTTCCATTTATTCCTAAAAGGCTTTGTGGGTTTTCCTTCAAGGTTGGAGGGTGTTGTATGTCGTCAATGATTGCTTTCATGATGCGGGCCATTGTGAAACCCTTTGAAACTGTATTGCTATACAAATAAACTTGACTAGATCATTACAAACTCCTCCCCCTTTCAAAACAAACAAAATTATATTTCTAGAATATTACCCTAGAAATGAATAAAAAGCTGCAAATTACATGTTTAGCACAAGGTGAGGATACACAAACAAGGAGCATCACAGAAAGTGAGAGAAGAAAAATGAAATAGAAATGGTTCCACAATAGAAAGGCATGAATAATAATAGTTAGGGGTCTCTACTCTGACAATTTCTCCAAGTGTGTGCAACATGACAGCATTGTGTTAACTGACTGGTAGCAATAATCCTAAGTATTATTATGTAATGTACTTTTGTACTTAACGCAGGCAATGAAATGATTCCTGTCTGCTCTTTAGATCCACTTGAGGGAACCTCCTCTGGTGGTCAAGGCAGAAACATCAGTAGCTACCATCTTTGGCTACACTCTAGCAGAACGGTAACCATAGAAACGTCTGTAGCTAGCATCCATGGCTACACTGTAACCATAAACCATATTTGTTAAGATAACCTCTAACCAGTAATGAAAAGTTTCATGCTCTACAAATAAATTAAAAATAATGGAAAAATATTCAATGTTTCTAATTTCAGTTAGCCGAGTGTTTGTTCAAGTTCAACTGTATTTGTCATATGTGTAGTCTATCCATAGTACAAACATTGCAATAAAATGCTTACCTGCGACATTCCTGACAATACTGTTAAACAGAAGTAAAAAGAAAACAGCAAAGGGAAAAGTAACAATATTCAAGCAAAATATTTACAATAAAATCAAAGGAAAAATAACAAAGTGTAATAGTTGCGCAACGTCCAGGTTAGTAAAAGTATAAAAGCAGAGGTAAAGTGGCATGGACCTATGGGTGTGCAAAGAAACAGTAGTTGTGCAAAATGTAGTGTGAATTTGGTAGTATTTTGTATAGTATGTGTGCATATCAAATATATAATAATGTAAATAATATAAAAATCGGGTAAAGATATTATACATTATACATATACATTATACAATGCTTTTTGCAGGCCTTCTTGATCGTGGAGTGATATCAGAATAATAGATCTCAGAATGCCTTCATTGGCCAATCAGAATTGAGTTATCAACAAAGTGTAATAACCACTGTATCATAAGAAACCATAATAACATGCACCTTCCTAGTTTTATACTTAAAAAGTGTGGCGATGATCCTCCACCTTCCCCATTCAAGTCCTCATTCCTGCCTGCCTCTATGGAGTGATGATTACAATTTGGGCATTTAGCTGACACTGTTCCTGACTGTAGCGGATTCTCAAACCGACTTACAGTGAGTAAGCAGTTAGAGGTTCAGTATTTTGGACACATGGATGGATGGATCACTCACTGCCAGTTTTCCATCATATATAGAGGATCCCATCTATGGAATTTTTACACATATACTCAGTTATTTCATATATAACCCAAAGGATCTGTCTGATGAACCAAATGTGCTTGAATTGAATCTCTAACACATATAGGCACATACATGTAACTGCCAACATAAAGGAAAAATCAACCTAAAGTTTCTTCATAGGGTGTTTGGCCACCGCGAGACACCAGAACAGTGTCTGGAACTCTATTGGAGGAATGTGTTGAAGAGATTTCAGGAACAGGAGAATGGTAGTTGCCCAGTTCATTAAATCTGCAGAACAGGAGCAAAAAATCAAACTCAGAAAGGATTGCACTCATGATTATGTTAATTTAAATGACTTCTAATATTACTATTGCTTAAAGGTTACATTATCAACAAGTAAGCCAATAATAATTGAGGTGCATTTCTAGAGACAGAAGACTATTATTCATTCAAGGCTTATCTAGGAGATATGAAGCACCTGCACATCCATGCTCACAGGCTGGAGGAAAGTGCACAAAGGGTCGCTCTGGTCCTCATAAATGTATCAAGAACACAGAGTTCAAGTACCAGAATAAATGGTTAAAAACAAATCATATAAGAAACCTCATATGATAGCAAAGGGTTTATTGGATGATACTTACAAATCTTGTCCGGAGTCACTACTGACCCAATGTTAACCCCTCAACTCAACTCGCACAGTTGCCGGACCTTGCATTCTGAAGACACCTGTAGTGCTGGAGCATCAGGATCCATATGGCAGACAGGCCCATGTCTTCTTCCAGTTGCTGTCTTAGTTTCAAGCATATAGAACAACTCAAACTATATTTTACCATGCTTCATGCCTATATACATTCATGCAAATGAGTTAAAATAAAATAAATCCCTTACAAAAGACTAAACACTTATCATAACATGAAATATGTTTTCTCGCTCCACTTCCAACAGTTGATTGTGAGGAACTGAGCTCTTACAGGGGCTATGCACTGCAGATAAACCATCACAGTCACCGAAAGCTTGGCGTGAGGTGATCTGTTTCTCTGGCTTCCGAAATATTTCTACACTCCGTGTTATGCGATAACCATCTCTCACAGGGTCAGAAAGAAAACGTAGCCATGTTGTAACAAAGGTTAAACTACAGACACCCCCACAAAAAGTTATTTAGCTAGAATTGAAAGCAATGCTGGAAATGACAGTGATAGCAGTCACTGGTTATGTCCAAAAGCATTATATGGTGTGGACTATCACCAGGTTAATGAAGCGTCTAAGTTCAGTGCCTATCTGATGCTGATGGTCAACAAACTCCTGGATGAGTTATCAGTTATTAATTTGATTCAACATTAATTTAAGGGCTACTGACACAAAATGCCCTTCTCCACTTTGTATGGTTTGTACCAATTTGTCATGCTTCTGTTCACTCAGAATACCATCCCCACATATGTTTTATAATGCTATATATTCATATTATATCATCATTTATAGTAATAATTGGCGGAAGCAGCAACTCCTCCAGACAGGTGGGCCTCATATGAAGGTAAATCAGACACAAAACACGTAGAATAGGTTTGAACTACCAGTCAATGGGTAGTTCAAAATGGGTAGTCAGTGGGTAGTAGGAGGGCCCGTCCTGTCCCTTATGCCTGAACATAAGGGACATAATATTTTAGTTTGGACACACCAGTATGATGTGGTGCCGACAAACCAGTAAAACCAAGAATTTCTGCAAGATATAACTTTGGTGTTACACTTTTATGCGTCCATTTTCTCAATCTGTGTTGTCTGTGACTATGACAAACAAACTACCCAAGGAACTAACTTCATGTGTGTAGCAAAGACGTGACCTCAAAGGTTGGCTATTGTCTTTGGGGGTGTTATGTCTTTTTTATGCTTTTTATACATACCTACTTTACCATTTAATGGCATATTCAAGGAACTATTTTCTGTAAAAGGTCTGATATTATTATGCATTAAACTTCTGTATGAAATCGCATAAATCAAGGACTGAATACTGAAAGATGTATTATTTTGTGGTTCTGCTTGAGGCCATAGGCTACAAAATGTGCTTTTAGCTCATCTTCACCCCATGTGTGCAATTTGAAATCCAGATTTTACAAATGTATAGGCTACATATCTAAACTATGTATGTCCAAAATGCTTAAGTAAAAGTTTGAAACTTAAAAGAATCACTATCACTATCATAAAAATAGTGACTGAATGAAGATAAATGCCTCCCATCTATGCATAGCAAGTGCCTTGGGTATTTGAATGCATATAGAAGAGCTTTAAAGGCATCCGGCACCCTCCCAGTCACATGACAGGCAGGCACCATGAAAGGCAGGGTGTAATCAATAAAGCATTGTGAGATTTTTTGTTTTGTTACCAACCGACTGAGTCCTTGTCAGGGTTTTTTGCTGGCTCAGGAAAATGGCTTTGGTGGTACTTGTACAGTTAACTCTATACCATGAACATTGACTTTCAATGCTGGTTGCTTGATCATATTAGGCTATTATGGGAAAATACAGGTGATTGAGAAAATATAGGAAAAAATGACAGTTTCTGTTGATTAACTGTATGATTATGCCAGAAAGTGGATTTTAAGTGGCTTAATGGGCTTTTCCTCTATTGTGATTATTTTATAGCAATTAACCAATATGAAACCTAGACAGTGAATCAGAATTGAACCAGACAGGAACCAAATCATACTAGCAAAAGATATATCCCTTCTATTTTCATTCATTAGGCAAAATAAAACTGAAGTAGGTCTGTATATCTTTAAGCATATCTCAAAATTAAGAAACAGAAAAATACTAATCATAATAATAGGTTTGGATAAATATTTGGTTGTTCACATTTAGTGTTGGTCTGACCTGAGGCGTCACACTCACCAGTCTCTCTCTCACACACACATACACACACACACACACGCATACCTGACCTGGCTTGACACAAGGGATACATGCCTACCAGTTAGCTAATAACTATTGTTTCCTCTTCAGTCAGAACATTATTTGCCAAATTAATCTGCTATTTAACATTGGCTCAAAGTTGGGTAACACTCGCAAGTTTCCCATCAAAGCTCATTGACAGCAGCTATTCCAATGTCTGGCTAGTCGTTGGTCACCACCAGCGAATCAGTGGTGGGCAACACTGCAGCAGCATGATTTCACTTCAGTTCCCTCCTCTCCGGTTGAAGGTGCTTTCAGTGAAATCAGCTGCTGCAGTGTTTGGCTGAAAATAAATACAGAATCTTGGGTCACAATATGAATATGACTTCATTATTGACCTGAGGAGCATAGAGACATATTTTTCCCAATGACAGGGTTTAAAAGATACAGAACAGGAGTGATTGGATTGCAGTAGGGATGAGCACCTGCAATTTCAACTGTTTGTTTACTGCAATTTTTGATAACCTTAATAATAATAATAATAATAATAATAATACATTTTATTTGTACCACACCTTTCATTAAAAGAAAATCTGCTAACAGAAACACACAATTAAAATATAATTTAAGAGAAAGCCTTGTTAAAAAGATACGTTTTTTGGCCTGATTTAAAAGCACCCAGGTTCTGCGGTGCGGTCTTTGATATAAATTATACCATTTGAAGCTTACATAATAATATAATAATAATCAATATAATGTTATGTGTCCCTACTGAAACTACATTAACTTTGATCTATTACACATATTCTTGGATGGAAGTATGATATTTTTTTGCTTGTTTTGTATACCCTTTATGAAGTATGTGTTTACTTCACACTGGAAGAAGTTGAACTACAGCAAAGCTGCTCTAAAGAGAAATACAAATACAAAATAAATGAATAAATACAAATGGGAGGAGAGGTTGAGGAGAAGTTGAATCAACACATGAGGGGCAGTGATGGAAAAAATAATTCAAAACAAATAAAAGGATGGAAAAAAATGTAATTGAAAGTAGTGAAATTACTCACCAATGTCTGACACTATTACGCAAAGGTTTAACCTCTTCCTGCAACAACTCACTTGATCTTCCAGATTTCAGAGAGACTTCTCCTTGAGCGGGACTTCTGATTCTGGTCAAAAAAAGTCTATCTCTGTAGGGATCGTTTCCGTAATGTTGTCAGACACTTCGAATAACAATCTGAGCCTGTCAGTGGCAAAAACACGCACTTTTAGCTTTTAGTGGACGTACTTTGATTGCGCGCACTTGCCCCTGCGAATTACGTTGTAGCCATAGCAGCCCGTTTCATGACTGCTGAGGCGATCTACCGGAGCAATTCCATAACTTTTTGTATCTAATTTGGGGTATAAATGACGAAATGAATGTATTAACAGGAGCCTCAGAAAGCAACCTATAGTGGTTGGTTGACCAAAATTTATTTTGAAGACTCTTGACATGAGAGTTCTGCTCCACCATAGGCCATAGAGTCTTCTTACCTTGTTTCATGGTGGGCTGTTTGACCCTCCAGCTGAAACATGTCCAGGGGTGGAGACGGACTCACTGATGCTTCTGCTCCTCTTGTGGGCCACCTGTCGTCAGTGGACACATACCTCCCATGTCTGGTTTAGATATTCATCAAGGTATTTATTGGCACCATGCTTGATGTTTAACACTTGGAGCCAAATGTATGAACCACAAGGATGCCTTGAACAATTTTCTTAGGGGGAAATCCCACTGAGAGTTTGTTTTCTTTGTTTTGAGCCATCATGGGAAAGTTTGCTTTGGTGCAATTTTGTATTCGGTTCATTTAAGTTTGCATTTCCCAATTACAAGTGAACCGGGGCTTGTAAACAAAAGTCACACATTTTGGTGGCGAGGGGGAGCCAAAACAAATCTGATTCCAGTCCTTGTACCTTTAGCCAAGCATGATGGACTTGTCTGCACTCTTTGCCATAATTTCCCTTCTCTGGTGTTCATACCAGTTAAGAACACATGAAGAAATAGCTGAATAGCTGAATGAGCATCAGTCCAGACTGCAGTTTGCCCTCACTTCATTTTGCCATGCTAGGCTATGCGTTTTGGGGTCAGTTCCTGTAGTGTGTTCGGATTAAGTTCTCACTCCTAATGAACTACACTGCAGTTCTTTTGGAAGAGGACCAAGACCAAGACCTCAAACATGGTTAGTGTGAACATGCCTAATATTTGTCTAGATACTTATCTTGATTTTATAGTTCAACCATTTTAGATGAGGTATCAAAGAAATAGAAATAAAACTGTTTATGATACACCCGCTGTTATATGTTATATGTAAGATCACTTGCTTGTTTGTGTGTCATCATCGTGTGTTTTCTTGGAAGAGGACCTGCATTTTCAGGCATCTCAGTGTGGTTATTTGGTGCCACACATTTGGTTCAAATGACATTGATTTCACCTGGCCAAATGAACTGAACTAAAGGAGTAAATGCTACAGTGTTCAATCATGAATCAAGTCATGACAAACTAAAAGCCAAGGGTATTCTGTAAATGGCTGCAGTGTTAGCATGCATATAAGCATATGTAAGGTATAAAATAAGCCTACTATTCACTAATGTTGAGGATGGTTTACAGGCTTGGTTTCACTCACCCAAATAATATTTATTCTACGGACTGTAAACTGCATATGTGGACCGAGTAAGGGCAAATGTTTGTGTGTGGGTTCTGTGTATCTGTGTATTTGTAGGGCAATGTGTATGTTACCTATGAAGATTAAGGGTTTGTGAATGACAGGGTGGTTGGGTAAAGCATACAACTACAGCTGAGTCTGAGAGAGAGGAACAATCTGAGTTTGTGACAGGCAGGTTAACAGTTAACAGTTTATTATAGAATTATAATAATACACACATTTTTATCCTATAGGGGCACAAGCTGGTAATTTCCCCTTTTATGTTGCTATCGCCAAATAATCCCAAGGGAAGCGATAAAATGGCAAATTACTGTGGGCAATAACTCTCACACACCATTATCAGGACTTCAACTCTCAGGAACAGAAAGAAATAAGCTAACAGGTTGTATTTGTGTTTAAAAAGGTTTTGAACATTTAAGTTAGACATATAACTGTGCATCTTTATGCTATTAATGTTTGGTGTCTTTATTTTTTTTTCTAACTCCCTTAAATAACTGATAAACTTGTGTTATTAAATATATATTTAATATGATATATTATAACATATGATATCATATGATAACTAATACATATAATAAGCATAAAAAAGATAAAACTCAAATTACTAGTCATTCATAAACATCATGATCAGCAAGAAGATCTTTTGACTGATCTGTTGTGTCTGTTTGATCTGTTGACCATACTGCAAAAAGCGACCTCTATTGGGACAGGACAAAATGTTGGGTAGCTTAATGTTTAGCGTGGGATGTAGGTTCTGATGTTGTATCAGAACAATGAAGTTCATGTACTCAAGTTCCCAGTATGGTCCCTGTCACATACTGTTAAATTGGGACAGTAAATTATTGACTGGGACACTTTCCTATGTCATTTTAATGGGAAGACATTGGTTATCGTTTTATTCAACAAACAGCATTATAAATAGATTAAAATGATCGAGGTCACATTATCTAATGTAAGTTTCAAGTAAAGTTACAAGTAAAGCCTGCTTACTAAAAAGCTAACTTCATGCTACCACAGCCACATAAGATAATAGGGTCTAAAAAAAATAAAAATAAACTACTTTACTATAATCACAAAATATTAGTTAGCATTGATACTGCAGTAATGAATCATTGCTGAATGACACCTATTTGTTTGTCACGTTGTTTATGATGGATTTGATGGTGTTTAAACTATTCTTTCTTTATCCATTCGCTTCTTTCTTTGAAGGAAAACGTGTCCCAGTTTTCCAACATCAGCAACTATAAAAGAAAATACGTCTCTTAATACTTCTGTGTTTATATGTGAGTTATAGCGTATAGTTTGTGAATAGGCCGAAATAACTGGAATTACACCTGAATATATACGCAACACGACAAACCCTCAGCAGACCGTGTGGAACCTTGGTTACTCGTCGTTGTTTCCACTTTTCTTCCAATTAAGTGGCACATCTTTCCACTTCCGGGCCGGAGATCACATTACACGTGAGAAGAGAAAACAGATTCTCACTGCCTGGAAAGACTCTAAAGACTAACCTTAAGGTAATGCGACTAATGTAATTTTCCCATTCCCGTGAAGACATTTTATCTGTTTTGCAGTCGGTGCATATTGTGGCACAACAGGGCTCCGTTATGTATCTACAGGCAAAGTAACAGATCAAGTTGTGGTTTTATTATGCAGGTAAATTACTGAGCTTCAGACTACCGTTCCCTCGCTCACGTGAAACTATATGCTGAAATCAAACAGATAAATGTTTCCATACATAGCTTGTGTAACCAGTCGATGATTGACAGAAAACGACTAACTACATGCTAATTAGCATGTTTAAACTGATAAAGTGGTGCCTAACTATGCGTAAGATATGCTGTGAATACTTGAAAATGCTTTTCAATTCAGCTTTCATTTGGTAAATACTGTTCAAGGAAATATCCCACAAACCAGTTTGTCATCACAACTCCTAAAATGCCCCTGAAGGACTGGATGGCTGGCTGGATTTTTGATTTGTGGTTGACGTTGCAGTATTTAGTTTGCTGTAAAACATGAAATTCACCATCACTACATCTATATGTAACTGAAAAAAGCTGATGGAGAAACCAAAGTCTACAGAAAACTTAATTCAAGGCATTCGACAGCTAGAAATGGGTTGAATACACGAATGCTTCCAAGTTGTTGGATCGTTAATGTTTTTTTTCCCATGTGCATTAAGGAAGGCATTAAACTCCTAAAAAAATAAAAGGAAATATCCACCCTTGAATACTGTTAGACTGTGATATGTCATCAATCTGTGAAGTTCAATAGTTCAGTGCATTCCAGGAGTCATTTTGTGATTCAAGAAGTCAATTGTTGTAATTTACCTTTTTGGTATATACCTACTTTTCCCTCAACCTGCCTCTTCTTCTTTTACTTTCCTACATTTCCCAGTGATTTCCTACATTTCCCAGAATGCCCTTTGACAACACCCAGAATAGGGACGTGAACTTGTGCCGTTCAATCAAAGGTGGCTGTTTGTGAAAGCCCCTTACTCAAAACACAACATGTCTTGTAGCTGCATTGCATTTTGGTCTATCTTGGCTACTGTCGGTGGAGAAATTGACATCTCTGCCTCTTCAGTGATGGATTTCTCCCTATATGATTTTTGAATGTCGGTCTACAAAGAAGCCCTTGCTCTATGATTCTGAGGGGCTGACACCAAATGATATGATTGACAGATATGACAGATAACAACTTTCTCTTGATGTTTTAGATAGCTGAAATGTTTTCTGTTATCAAATTCCATTGTAGCTGAACTAGAAATATTTTGACATGATGTCACATTGTCTACATTTGGGCAGTTATCCACAGGAATAAGAAAAATACACCACCAAGCAACAAAATGGGATAAGGAATGCAAGACATATCACAAATAATGTGTTTTAGGCTGGATTTTCCCTTTTAGGCATGCAGTTTGTTCTCTCTTACAAATAGTGAAAACCTGATGTATCGTCAGGTTATTGATCATCTCCATAATCGTTGATCAAATTGAAATTTAGATTCAGGTCCGCCAGCAAACCGTTCACTTCATAGTTCAAATTAACGACTGATAAGTGAATCAACCCATTACTATTGCTGACCCCAGCTGACATTACATTATAATCATTTAGCAGACGCTTTTATCCAAAGCGACTTACAAAGGTGATAGTTAACACTATGTGGGGATCGAACCCACGACCCTGAGACTGCAAGTCTCGACAGCTCTACCGACTGAGCTGTCCAGGCTGGAAAAATTGTCACTAAAAAGACTGTCTCTTGTTTGTTCAGCAGATGACATATCCCCTGTCCTGCTAAATTTCTCAGAATATCATATTTGCTCTGTTTCTAGTGAACTCAAGTAGTGTTCCATATACTTACATAAATTCCAATGTGTGTTTTCAAAGTGGCCAGGATGGACGGAAAAGTGAAGGAACAGAAGCGACATCAACAGAAGCACAGCGGGCCAAAAGCGGAGAGGAAGAAGACCAGGAAGCAGGGAGGCTCGGCAGAAGGGAAGGATGAACGGAAAAGGAATCCCAAAGCGTTCGCGGTTCAGTCCGCCGTGCGCATGGCCAAGACCTTCCATAGGTAAGCAACGACTCACACTTACACACCTTTCCCACCTTTCTCATCACCTGCTCATTAACACATTTCCAAACTGAATGAACTAGATTTAACGTCACACCCTCGATCCCATCAGATCCAGATTATTATGATTGTTATGAGGAATTATTTGCTCTGCCCTTCATCTTGCATGGGTGTGTTTTCATGTAAAGCTTGCACAGAGAGGAGCTTTTGGCATCAGTAACACAAATCTGGTTCCTTCCGGTTCCGGTGCGCCGTAGAACGGTCGCACTGACGATGGCTCTGCTCCAACTTCGTAGGTTTTTTTTTATTACTTTTTGTATGCACACCACACTTTCTTTGATCCAGTATGACCGGGACACACTGCTACGCATCCGATCGGCATCTTTCAACTCGGACTTTGGAACTTTTTCTACGTCTCAAAGTCCAAGCGGAGCCCCCTTTGTTCTGCCGCCGCTTTGTTTACGAACACACGAAGAAAAGAGGCAAACGTGCCGGGATACTATGCAGAACTCGGAAAAGGTACTTCAACCCACCTCTTGTTGTCCAGTCTTTGGACAACAAGATGGACGAACTTCATGCTCGGATCAGCGATCAGCGCGACGTGAGGAACTGCTGCGTCCTGGCGTTCACTGAGACCTGGCTCGACCCGATGGTACCGGACTCCGCCGTCACACCGGCGGGATTCACTACCCACCGACACGACAGGACCCCGGAATCAGGCAAGAGCAGAGGAGGCAGGGTGTGCTCTATGGTCAACTCTCAGTGGGGCACGGATGTGACAGTATTAACAACACACTGTTCTCCGGACCTGGAGTTTATGGCCATTAAAGTCCGTCCCTTCTACCTGCCACGGGAGTTCACATCAGTGATCCTCACAGCTGCCTACTTGCCACCTCAGGCAGACAAAACTCGGGCTCTGGACGAGCTATATGACACCATAAACCATCTGGAAAAC